>CAAKHF010001451.1:6183-23554 GCA_901007745.1 Hippocampus kuda | reverse complement strand
TTTTCATCTCACAAAGCTCAACAAGGACGGCCATCTGTATGACACTCACAGCGTAATACTGGCAGCCTGCCTTCCTTCGAAAAGCGTAGGCGCCGTCCGGGTCATTCTCCTCCTCTGCTTCCGAAGAGCCTGAGTGAAGCTGTGGGCGCCAAAAAAGTACGTTCTGAGTGACTTCTGCTCTTCTCTTCTGTGGTTCCAAGCAGCCTTTAGATGCCCCCAGACAACAACAATTGGCGACTTAGTACCTGAGGCTCTTCATCTGAGCTAGGGAAGTCATACTGGTTCAGGTCCTTGGCGTTGAAGACTGCCGGACCTTGGTGGTGCGCAGCACTGATTGACAGCGGAAGAGCTTTCTGTTTCTTCTCGTATTTCCTCTTCTGCCGAGGGACTTCCGTCTTCTCGGACTTCAGGAGGAATGCAGAAGTACAGGTTCATCCCCAAGACTACTACCAAGAGCCCCAATAAAGACTTTGGCGATGCGCTCACCTTGGACTTGTAGTCCTTGTGGTCCATGTGGTACTGGTTGGTGAGTGGCACCAGCGGGATGATTTGCGGTCTTACGAGTGCCCGCTCTGCCAGGACCTCAGCCAGGACCGTGTCACCGTAGTCTGACATGACATTCCTGAAGAGACCACAGCAATGAAATAATATGCATCCAAGTACATAGTGTACAAATAAATTTCACAATTCTGTCGCCATTTAATTCTGTTATGTTGCTGCCAGGTCAATTTAATACAGGCATGTGTGTGCACATTCCAAAACGCGGACATTCCATTCACCTAAATGTCAAAAATGGACATGGGGTTTTACACAAGACAGCAAACTATATGTGACAACTAGGTCTTCAATGGTTTATAAAAAGAAACAGACTATGCTTTGACTACAGTAATTTTAACACATTTTGATTAGCATCTGTGATGCCAAACTAAACATTTCTATGACATGTGACATGTGGCATATTTGAGAATTCCGCATGCTTTCAGGCCTTTATTTTAGCCGATCCGAGAATGACTACAACTTTTTACAACACCGTCTTATCACATTAGGTCAATAGAAAACAAGATCAGAAACCTCAACTAACTAGGCATGATGAATTGAATATGGACAAGAATAAGACTCCTATGATCCCCAACAGGAGGCTTTTTAAAAGCCAATCTAATTCTTATGTTAAAACACACACACACAAAAAACTCCAATAACAACAAACTGCGTCCGTAGAGCTGTCAATGGCAGATTTAAGGCTTTGAAAACGTTTTTAAAGACGGTGTTATCATCATTGGCCAATGGAATGTGATCAATCAGGTTTAGTTTACTGACCTCTTCTCAAAAATCTCCAGTGTGAGGTGCAGCAGCTCTCGCTTGCTCTTCTCCCTCCTTTTGATCATCTCCAGAATGGTGACAGCCCGGCTCAGATCCCTGCGGAGTTTCAGCATCTTCTCGTACGACGCCTCGTCGTTCTTGCGGTTCTGTCATCAGAATGTTGAGCAACGCTCAATGAGTATCGAAATTAAAAATCTTTTAAAGGACGCTGGGTGAGATGACCCACCTTCCTGGTCTGCATCTTCTCTGTGCGCCTCCTGAAGGCCACGTAGGGGTCGCTGGTGCTGGAGCCGTCGCGCTTCTCCTGCTTGATGATGTTGATAAGCGAGTGCGCCTTGCTGTTTTTCCTCTTGCGGCTCCAGTAGTCAAACACCTCTTTGATGAGCTCATCGTCCTCCTTGAGCAGCAGCTTGGCCTCGGGGAGACTCACCAGCTTAAGGGCAAACGCAGTTGACCCCCCCCGACTTAGCCACTTATCCACTGGAAGGAGTACAATGTCAGACGTTTTCAAGTCGACAAACCTGCTGCCCGCTGCCTTTCTCCAGCCGGTCAATCATCTCCTCAAATTGCAGCAGGCTGATCTCCATCCTTTTTTTCAATTTGGCGACAAACACGTCGTCATCCGAGTCCAGGTCATAGTCCGGCTGCTCCGTGTCCAGGCTAAAAGCTGAATGAGGAGGAAAGCACAACAATTATCATCAACATCCAGATATATGTATGGACTAAAACGGTGACTCCAATGGGGTCGCAGTATGCCGTGGGTGATCACCGGGGAACTTGTATCCAAGAAAAAACATGATATACGCACCTTTCCAACCTCACATTTAAGAGTAAAATAACCGTGGGAATGTGTGGTACTTCATTTTAACTACGTGGCTGATTTATGCACATTTTTCTTGCTTTAGTGCCACTGGCGAGGCGTAGAGATGATGGCAATGCCGTAGGAGTTATAGAATATGCCCGGGGTGAAACAGATGCTTTTGATGCCCTGATGTTTTGTTTTGGTCAGCGGAGTACAGGGGGCATTTTTCTCTTGCGGTGTGAACCCAATTCAGGCATTGACCACATCCCTTGTCTGTACTTGTCAAAATACGAACGGTGATGGCTTAAGTGCAGCTATGATGAGTGCTAATTTTAATCTTTTGTTTTCACTGTTATTGTGTGATTGATTTTTACCTCTTGGACAGCACTTTGTATGCTAAATCAGCACTGAGGATGTTTGCCGCAAGCACTATTTATCACTACTCTACCTCACCAACAATAACAATAACAATAACCGACCCACATTCTCCCGTTGGCCACAATGCAACGAATGTCGGGCTTTGTAAAATACGGTGGGCACTGTATGGCGTAGACAGAGCAGTATTTGATTCTTGTTCATATACTATTTAGGGCAAAGCGCTTATTTTTCGGGAAATACATGAGATGTGAACTGGCCGTGAAAAAAATTAACATTGAATCAGAGTTTTCTGATCAAATAACGAATCAATCACAGCCCTTTATGGCGTGTATTGTCTTTACCGTTTGCAAACATGAACACCTGACTGGAGAGACGAACTCTCTGGACAATTTCGCGCTGGCTTGGAAGAGGCTGGGTTGATTTAAAATGATGACGTATTAAGTACAAGAAGTAAATACTACTCCAATAGTTGACATTGCCAAGCAGATTGCTAACAGCTCGGCATGATCTGAATTACATTTCAAATTGAGAGCCACCGAGAGAAGGCAGGACAAGTGTGACTTTTTTTTTTTAAACAATAAGGCTAGCCAGCAGAGAAGAGTGTCACCCATCAAAATCACACACTGATGTCACCGCAGAATCAGCACTTTCACTTTGACTAACATGTGACAGCTCTTACAACATGCCACAAAACAAACAGACCGGCTAATGCAGTTCTGCGAGTAACTCCTTCAAGCTCATTATTTCATTTACTATCTCCATCAGATGTACCTTCTCTCATACCGGTTGAGGCGAAAAGCCGGCAATAGGTCCCAGTCACATTAAATGCTACCAATTCCCGCCCCCTCTGCCCCCACCTCCAATCAGACACAACTTACGCTGTAGGTGAATGAGCTGCTTTGGCATCTTGTAATCTCCGGGGTACAGCGATTCATAGTAGGTGATGTTGCTCTCCGCCTCCGGAACTGGGATGACCATATTGTCCCGCTTCTCGCCGTAGACCTGCTGTGCTGAGATGGCCCGTTGGAGGTGATGTTCCTACATGCACACCAGTGGACTCGTGTTAGCAACTTTACATCACTTCCAGTTCTATTCTTACACTGGTCGACACTGCCTGCTTCAGTGACAAATTAAGGTCACACCAACTAACACTCATTAAAGTTCAGTATGTAGACGCACAAATGACAAAGGCATGTTTGCAGCATACAGAATGAAGTCCTTGGCTTAAAATCCAAAACCTTGTTTTATTGTTTGAAGCTTTGGTAAGTTTGGTAGAACCAACTATGGCCAAAAAAGCTAAGCCTGCACAGTATTTTGCACACTTTTTCGGCCTGTTCATCCCACATGAAGAGGTCCTTGATTATGGTCCATAGTATATGATAAATGACAAGCATTTCGACTCGGCAACTGTGATGGGGCCAGAAGGTGGACCGGTTCCCCCGTTTGGCCAAGATGTGCAACCATTAACTGGCAGTCCCAGCGGCAAGCACATTGAGCAAAAGATTGTTAAAATAAAAATAAAGCTTTATATAGCTACACATGCCATGTCTATTCATACCACATGTGTTAATCGCCAAATATGACATATCTTTAGGAAGGCACGTGTGTCTAAAGATACACGAGAGAGTAGCCAGTGATTTTGAAACGAGTGTTTTGTTGACACTTGAGCATCCTGCTGCCATCTCTCACACACATTTTTTAGGAGGGAAACTGTTTACATTTCATCCTGCGGTTACCGTTGTAGTTGCTGCTAAACAAATTTTAAAAAAGTCTGAAACACGATTGTTTTATAGATCGTGAGAGATTACATTTCATGAAAAATGTTAGTCACATGATCCACAAGGTCAATTTTAAGGTCAAATTACAGGTCAAAATGTAAAGTTACGAAAATATTCACAAATACTCTGAATGACAGCAGACTGATTCCTCGAATTCTCCTTTCAATACCCATTTTGAAAATTGACCCAGCAGTTCCTGAGATGTCAGGATTCAAAGGAAGGCGGACACACTCCCTTTTTGCTGAACATATTAAAAATTGTTGAAACGTAGCTCCCTAAGCGCTGCTCTGACTGACCTAAAATTTGAGATTTGTGCCATCACTATCAGCAAGTACAAGATTCCTTAAAATCAAAGGCCGCTTGGTTAAACCCAGTGGGCGATATGACATATTAGCGGCAAAGACAGTTACTCGTTCTCATATGACCTCACAGTGTTCTACTCATTTTAGAAAGAGTTCATGCTGCAGACAGACGAAACGCAAGCTGCACGACCACCGGTAAACATTTTGAAATAAAAAGCTGAACAAAATGTTCAGGACACCACAAGGTTGGCTGAAACAGCGATTACCTTGTCTTTAAAATGTGACAACTTCGAACCTTGAAAAGCACCAGCTCCGAGCTATAGAA
The DNA here is from genome assembly GCA_901007745.1 of Hippocampus kuda. Classification (NCBI taxonomy): domain Eukaryota; kingdom Metazoa; phylum Chordata; class Actinopteri; order Syngnathiformes; family Syngnathidae; genus Hippocampus; species Hippocampus kuda. Next base: position 18,649 of record CAAKHF010001451.1, on the reverse strand, counting down.
CATACCGATTACAAAAATCCATTTAAGACAATTTTAAAGAATGAGGTTATTTTTTTCCCCCCGGATGGCATCCTGGTCATGTCTCCTATGCCTCCGCATTTTCCATTGGAAATACGCCTAGATGGCATGCATAGTAGAGTCCACTGGTGTTGAGAATGTACTTCACTACGTAACATGCAGCAGCAGAACAACCAGAGAGAGAGACACAGAGAGCTTGGTGAAGTAACAACAATGTGGGACAATATCATCACGGTGTGTGAAACTGAAAGGTATACAACAAAAGGGGTGTTCACACGTGCACATTTGGTCCGGCACTGCACCGGCGCTACGCCAGTCGAGCGTTCACACGTGCACATTTGCTCCGGCGTAGCGCCGCTAAAGAGCTTATACCGGACCAAATTTGATCCACCTCAGGGAGGTGGTTTAAGAATTTGCTCCGGAGCAAATGCTCGTTTGCGACGCTACGCCGGAACAAATGTGCACGTGTGAACGCAACTGGGTTAAATTTGCTCCAGAGCAACGCTCAGCGGCTTTGCACGTGTGAACGCTCCACAAAATTTGGTCCGGTGTAAAATATATCGCAACAAAATATATCGGTGCAGCGCCAGAGCAAATGTGTGTCATGTGAACAGCCCTATAGCCAGCTTCAAAAAGTGGCCGCGACCGAGCCAAAAAGGAGCATAAAATGGGGAGTGATAAAGTTGGCATATTTGCCGAGTTTATCGACTTGCTTACAGCTGTTGAACTGAAAGTCACTAGACTTACTAGCAATGTTCAAACCTTTTTCAACTGTCTGAGGAGCCCCACCTCTTCTCCACTTGACGCAACCCCGATGTAGTGCCCCCTTAATAAAGGCACGCGAGACACACACGGTAACAAAATATTTTGTTATTGGTCTGAACCTTACAAGATTGTTTGTCTTGCACACACTGCTGGTGCTCTACACTCATAGTACCTAATATTTGACAGTAGACAGGGCATATGGCACATCAGCAACTGGTTGTGTGCTGCATAGCCGCACTTTTATGAGTTATCCTTGTCGACAAAGCAGCAATTAAACAGAAGGAAAGCAGACACATCACACTTCCTGGATGGGATTCAAACTAAATCTTTTACTTTCAATTTAAATATGTTGACGTTCTGCATTTTTGGATTACCCGAGTAGTTGATAGAATAATCTAAAAACGCTAACTTTGTGACAGCCCAACATTACAGCGTGACAGAATTATAAAATGTAACAGCCCACAGCTCGCCGATACCAACCACGCATGAAACCAATTCACAATCACCCCCCCCCCACACACACATGCATACAGGCTAGCATACCGTGGTTTCCCCAAAGCACCATGCACACACACACTAACACATACATGTACACGATCAAACAGCCTTGAGCAAAAAGAGCTCACAGCCAAACCAATCATGAGTGTTTCTTTACTTGGCAGGGTGTCTTGCTATTGGCTGGCGTACAAATGAGCTCGGGCGGTAGCGAACGGTCGCAATTTACAATCACACTGGCGTCCCGAAATATCCTCGCAGAACTGAACGCATCCATCATGATCCCAGATGCGGCTAGTCACATTTAGCGTGACGGACAGCCTCGGGGATGAGGGGGTTTAAGCTCGTCTGTTGGAGTTCCCGCTGCTTCAGGAGCACACACGCCGCACAAGGGGGTGCATGAATAAACGTGGGAAAGGGTGAACAAAATGCTGTTAAGTTGATTTTTAGCCTTACAGGCAATAGACTAGACGAGAAAAATGGTCAACATCAACAGATACTAATCTAACCCTCCGACACATTTAAACATATTAAAATCTTGATTTTGGTTGACATATTAAATACAAATCAAACACTAGTGGGGGTGATTAAAAAAAAATCTGACAAACTTTATAAACAGGCACTATACACATCAAAACTTAAGATTGCTCATTGCCTCACAGTCTGAAGTGACAAAGTAGGAAAACATGCAACTGTACGTTGTCGCCGAACACTTTAATATAACATCCTCTGCTCCCACTACATTGCGAGGCAGAACCGAAAGGTTTCATTCATTTAAACTGCAACAACATATATTCTTAATATTTTTTCTTTAAGTTATCGGTGTCAGCCATACAGCAGTAAATCAGTTGTTGTTACCAGTTGAAATTTATCGTATGGCTAAGAAAAATAAATAACTTGAATAAATCATTATTCTAATTTTAAACATGAATAAACAATTATTTCGTATAGTGAAAATTGGTGGGGAGCAACAAAAGGCCAGTGTTCCTATTACACTACTGCGAGGTGATATGCACATGTTCTTAATGTTTGTTAAGCTGCCTTCTGTTTCTCTCACATATTAACAAAAGATTTATTTGTGGCAACGTACATCATCAACATCAGCCTTTCAGAAACGTAACCACGGAGCAATTCACTCTCCGCCGTAATTTTCAATCACTTGGAGCACTGACATTACAGTGAGCAGTGGTGTGCTAAATGATAGATTCGTGCTTGAGTTTCTTTATTCTATCATCTGTTGAAAACTCACTGTTGCATCACTGCAAAAAGTAAGCTACAGACACCAAAAAAACGAAAACAAAACGAAATTCCGGCGTTGCTCTCCTGGCATGACCAATCAAACCAAGACTAAACTAGCTTCTAATGTTAATGTAACACTTGGATTGTGTGTCAATTGATTAGTAAGGCCGAGTGATGACACGTTCAGATGCTAGCTTGTGAGACACTGGCTTTGAAGCCTGACTAAGTTACAAGTCACCCGTATTAACTGATTCTAAACACACACACACACACACACACACACACTATATGAGACTTGGTACCCATCCCTCATGAAAATACTTTTTACTTGACATGTGGCACTGTACTTCAAACTGTAAAGACATTTTATCCTCTCAGAGAAAAAAAAAATCTGATTAATACAAACTGAGGCAGTAACTGAAACATCGACAAAGCTCAAGTGGGTGACCATTAAGGTTTTACTGAGTGGTTGAGTGAAACAGTGCATTTAAGGTCAAAACAGTTTTGACCTTTTCGGTACCCCCCCCCCCCAATATCCATGTTGAGTGTGTGTGTACATGTTCTCATTTCTTTAGATGACAGCTTGTCAGTCATTCATGTGCCAACACCAGCAACCGGCCCAATACAGTGTCAGCTGTGAAAGACCCACTTTCCGCAATGGTGACATGTGCCACATTCCAGCTAAGTCAAGGTCAGTGTGTGTGTGTATGTGTGTGTGTGTATGTGTGTGTGTGAGACAGATGTCTGTGGATCTCCACCAGGACCACAGACAGCGCTCTCACTTTCAAGTCCACTTCCAAGCCAAGCATAAACACCATAAAAGACACGGTGGCGATCCAACAACAAACACACAATAACCACGTGCGGAGCCACTGTCACTTTTACAGATCCACGACTAAAGTCACCCAAAACAAAACAAAACAAAAAAAAAGCAATGCACACTACACAACCACAAGATAAACATGACGATCTAGACTCACTGCAATCAGTATTTTAACACCGAGTGCGAGGACAAGGCTTCCAATACAGACATTAACCTCCCTTATCAACCAACACCACTCAGAAAAAATAAAATAAATTCATTTTCATTTGCAAAGTGTACCTGAACCTGCCAGTGTAAACATGGCAGCTGCATGAACGAACAGCAACCCGTCTTAATGACAAGACATGATACTGGGTCTGGCACCAGTGCATCCCTTCATGACATTGGTGGCTACATTTACATGCAGCGAATAACCCTTTCCAAACCCAACTATTGCCAACTATTAGGAAAAAGTAACAAGTGTAGCGTATTCACCCCCACCACGGAAGCTGTGATTACTGATTCAGGAGCAAGACCGCAACATGTTTAGCAGGCAGGCAGGCAGGCAGCAGTAGTCAGCCAAAGCTTCTGGCTAAATTTGCAAAAGCTCGACGACCCGGCTGCAGATGACATTCGCAGCCCAGTGAAGATCTTCGGGATGGTCTTCATCGTTCAATTATCGGAAAAACTTGTGATGTGCGCCACAAATCATGTCAAGATGCTCACGCGCAGACTAATGCCGATGTCAGACTACACGAATGTAGCCGGATGTTGAACCGACAAGCGTGTTGCAGGCTAACAGAGACTTAATTGTAGCCGATTTTGGATTGTCTTGACGTGTCATAGCCTCTGTAGTGTGACATAGTCAATGATTGGTAGTCTGGGACGCTTCATGACAATGAAAATCTGGCATGTCAGAATAGGGGTACGTGTTCTACATCTTCCTTAAATCGACTTTTTTTAAATCGACCACGTTTGCTAATCAGCTACTTGCTTTGCAGTTGGCAAACGTAGTCTCAACTAATTCATTACCCCCAAGTTCTTTTTGGAGAAAAGACAGTTTGTACTACCCTCGCCCCACTGTTTTCCCTCAAGACCAAGACAGCACATCATAAAATCACACCAAGTTGCTGCAGACCAGGTCTGCAGCGATCAAACATTGATATGATTAATTGTTCTGTCACACATCCCATCAATTAATCAAACAAACTGGTTAGTATGTCCGCCTCTCACAGTGCACAGGCCAAGGGTTGAAATCCTGGTTCCCGGCCTTGCTGTGTTCGCCTCTCCTGTGTGGGTTTTCTCCTGGTACTCCGGTTTCCTTCCACATTCCAAGAAAATGCATGGTAAGTTAATTGATCGCCCTAAAACAAATGGTGTCCAAACTATGGCCCGGGGGTCATTTGTGGCCCACCATCCATTTTCAGCATCCAGCGACGTGACAAAATGGATAATACAAAAAAATTACACTTGACATGAGCCACCACGCGAGTTAAAAAGTTGAAGGTGGGCAGAGTGAGAAGGGAGAGTGTACTGTCGAACTTGTTGCTATATTCAAAGATACAAATAAACCAGCAATGATAAAAAGAATAACAAGTTATCTTCAAAACACTGCGGTGAATAAAGATAATCACATTTTAGGGGCAAAAATAGTTTCCTTCACTTTGAGCTCAATGGCTGATTTATGAAGACATCACAATGATGATCCGCAAGTAACTGAAACCCGTACTACGGTTTTTTGTTTTTGGTTCTGAATGTGGAGATGGGATTCGTTGCTGTTAAGCGCAGAGCTGGCTCTATTCTGTGAGATTGAAGGCTGTTGGCCACCCCAAAAACGTGGAAAAATAAACTATTTTCATGAACACCTTTAAGAGAAAACTAATGAAATTAACTGGACTATAGAAACAATATATAACTGCTTTCTTGACTAACTAGCATGTTTCAAAAAGTTGACTAATTTTAAAATGGCCTTTTCATCCTACCAGTTTTCTGAATGCGGCCCTCAAACAAAAAAGTTTGTCCCAAGGTATGATTGTGAGTGTGAATGGTTGTTCGTCAATATGTGCCCTACAATTGGCTGGCAACCAGTTCAGGGTGTACCCGCCCTACCTCCAGAAGACAGTTGGGATTTGCTCCGGCACGCCCGCAACCCTTGTGAGGATTAAGCGGTTGCGAAAATGGATGGATGGATGGATGATTAAACAACCAAATATGTGCATTAAGTGCAAGTACTACTGCTGTCTAGTTGGGATGGCCAACCCTTCATTCTACACTGTGTGACTTTGAATGTGTGTGCAATTAAAAGGTTGTTGTGAACTCAAGCAAGCAGCTGGAGCTTAACTAGCTAAACAGTGGCCAGTCTGTGTCAATATGCTACCTATGCATTTATTATGTTAATTTCACAAAGTGCACCGAGGTTCTGTGTCTATCCATGGTCACTTGTGGGGTTGCTAATGACCCCCAAGAAAAAAATCTCACAGAGCCTGCTCTGTGAGCCTCACACTGAGGGCAAACATTTGCGTTTTGGCCCAGCTTTTACCATATTTGATTATGTAACAGAGTTCCAGCTGAGCAAGTGACAGCGGCAACCCACCGACCCCATTCCCACCAAGTTCGCTTTGACTACCCCTTCACCGCCTCCTGGGTGCCACGTGCCCGCCAGCCGGTCTACAGACCTGCTGTGCCATTTGACACACTGAACCCCTGACACCAAGCAGGCAGACAGTCAATCAAAGAGAGAGAGGAAAAAAAGAAGTGAGCAGTGGTAGTTGTAATTGGACCTGCACATTGGCCTGACACTCATGAGTCACCTGCACATTCAGCATCCTTCAGAGGGTGCAAAGGAAGAGAATCAAAAGCCCACTTTGTTACACAAGTGTAAAATTGGATGAAAACAAGACTCCCACTGGGATGCATGCAGTGACGCCATAAATACTAGATCAAACAGGTTCTGGGGCATCGAAAACTCTAAAAATACACTGAAAGCGACTCAGCATGTTTATCAAACGTCTTTGACAGCTTCCTGCCAAAAAACAATCACAAGAAAGCAACAGCAGTGTGGATACATGGACATAAACGTCATCATTAATTCATTCATATTGCTAAAAAGTAACCAAAACACGTTACTAAACGATCATTACACTTATGTCTGCAAAAATAATGTGACTAAATATGCTCCTGTAAATTATGACATCCCCATGTTGCAAAAGTATTGCGTTTAAAGTATTTTACATGTAACAATAAATGTCCCTAATTTTACTAAGGAACATGACTAAAATACAAATCAAACTACTGCTAAATAATCACCCAAATACTTATCACTGTGAACTATGGCTACCTTTACAAAAATGTGACATTCAAACCCCTTTCATTCGGCTAAAGCTAAATTAAAAATTCACATCACTGTAAATTATGCTCCCCGCCTTCCACATCGTTATAATATACATACAAAAACTATCTGGCATTAAAAAACAAAACAAAAAAAAACAAAACATACAATACACACTATAAATCCTGACCCCGTTTATTTCCCCCCCAAAATGCATAAAATTTTAATCTATGGTATCACTTACTGCCAAGGGAGACCAAAACACACCACCATGAACTCCAACATACCTCATATTGATAAATAATGCAACCAAGATATTAAAAATTGCTTCCAGCATAATGCACTGCATGTGGACAGCAGTGCAAACTAAATCCCCAATAATTAACAGTGTGGCAGTTTCAATCAAAAGCCAGTATTATAATCTAAGAGTTTTTGAAAAGTCTTACAATGAAACTACCAGGACAAGTACCAAACAGTCTGGTTCAGGTTATAGATAACGCTAAAAAAAATACCAGATCCCGACAAAAATGGAGGTGGCACAGTGATCGACTGGTTAGCACGTCTGCCCCGCAGTGCCGAAGTAGAGGGTTCAATTCCCCGGCTCCTGCCTTGCTGTGTCGAGTTTGCATGATCTCCCCATGCCTGCGTGGGTTTTCTCCGGGTACTTCTCCCACATTACAAAAACATGCATGGCAGGCTAATAAAGCACGCTAAATCATCCCTGGGTGTGATTGTGAGCGAGAATGGTTGTTCATCTGTGTCTGTGCCTTGCGACTGGCTGTCAACCAGTTCAGGGTGCACCCTACCTACTGCCCAAAGAGAGCTGGGATAGGTTCTAGCACGCCCGCGACCCTCGTTCGTGAGGAGAAACGGATTAGAAAATAGATAAAAAATGACCCACATACACATCTCTGTTGACTCCATGACATCATTCGTGTTGCTGAAAAACTGACTAAAATACATACCACAATAAATGATTGGCCGACATTACTAGTGTGAGCTAAGTACACCTAGTAAATTACGACATATCTCACACTGCTAGTGACCCAAACAGACCACCTAAAAATAACAACATTCCCGATCCGAGTAACAACGGACCCGAACATATGTATAAAACCCGTGACTGCCCTCATATTACTAAGGAATTTGCGTGCAAACTATTAGAATTGACTCACAGTATGATGCGGGGCAGTTCACGAACTACAACCACAACAGTGGATCACTACTTGGGTATCAGTGTCAATAAAAAGCCAATATCTGAAATAAAAACTGTTTTATGTTGTGTTGACTCTTGGATTGAAGTCTCCAAACGTTTAGGTTAATCTCGCGTAGAATAAAAAGACCAAAACACACATGGCCAATGCGAACATGTTGCAAACGAAAATGCCGTAGCTAGCTAGCTGGCATCCAGTTGTCTCAAGCGAGGCGTGCGTGCCGTGTTGACATTCCCCTCGGGCGCCCCCTGCCGCTCTCCCCTCACCACTACCCCAACACAAGGCCCCGAGACAAAATGTCCGCCGCGCCGAAGTCACATGATCCCTTTGTACTCGGAAAACGGCTTCACGCTCAAGTTTCCACCGAAAAGCCGACAAATGTATCCGAAATGGACGCAGCGCGTCCCCAGGTTGCCCAAAACGTAACTCAAGCACGGAAAAACGCCGTTTGGGGCTCAAAATCGTCGTGTTTCAATCAGGAAAAAAACGGGCGGCCATTTTGTGAGGGTTTGCGCAGAACATAAAGGAAGGCGACTGTGATGGTGGAAAAACGAGCAAAAAGCAAATTTTTAAAATGACATGGTGGAATAAAAGAAAGCCTACCGATTCCTCCTCCTTCTCCATGCCCGTCGGCATTTGTGGCACGGCCCTGTTAATGGACGCATACTCGTGCAGGTCGGGTAAATCCTCACAACGGAAGACGGGCAGCGGCTTGGTGGCGTCCAGCGCCCGCGCCCGAAACGACAATTTACTCATTTTGATGCTTTCCAGGTCCCCCCTCTCACAAATAATGTCTCTCCGAGCTCCTAAGATTCACCGCGGTGACGAGTGAAGCTTTCATGGATGATTCTGGGGCGGCCAACTCTGACGTTTTTTTTTTTTTTTTTTTTGTAAGCTTGTCAAGCGCTAAGGTAGGGCGTCGCCAGCCCGGAGCCGCCGTGTGATGTGGTGGGGGTGGAGGCCCGGATGTCGGTCGCTGAGTGTCGGCCTGCGTTTTCCCGGCGCTCCGATTCCCCTCCGCGTTGGCGGCTCAGTGCGCCATGGGCAACATGGCGGACATTTAAAAGTGTTTTGGCGTGTTTTTGCTCAGCTCGGTCAAACCCTCCTCCCCTCCTTCCCCCTCACTAGCCTCCTTAGCCTCCCCCCCCACTACCCCCCCACCAACAAACCCGCCCATCCAGCCCCGCGACCATTCCCACGCGGTTCCGAGCGCGTGCGCGTTGCGGTCACGGGAAATAGCGCGTGGAAGTGGATGAAAAAAGTTAATTTTAATATCTCTGTGTGGAAGTGTATGTACAGTATTTGTGTGGAGTTGAGGATAAGCGATTCGAAAAATAAATGGAGGGAAAAACTAGTCTCCGCACAAAAAAAAAGTTGAATAAAGGTTAAAACGACATGACCGACATTTGAAAGGGAGGACTACAACATAAACGCTCTTGTTAATATGAATGTAACAACTGATCACATATACTTAATTTAAAGGTATAAAAAGTTGAGCAAATATACACATGTAATTTGAACGCAATTTGCAAAAATCCAAGTGTGGTTTTTACTGAAATATATGCAACATAAATATATTTTACAAATTTTATCGGTGTCACACATTAAAAAAAAATCCCACAAATACAAATGTAAGCGTGAAATGATCACAAATATATGCCACAATAACACCCAAACAGAAGAAATGAATGAATTATTTTTTAAAATATATTTTGCAAATTACAAACATAACTCTCATTCATATTTTATTTTTTCTCACGTCTCTACTCACATACTGCACATCTAGTATAAAAAATAATTTTATCCAAATTCATATTGACCAATGTTACTAAAGAGTTAAAATGTAAAACTGTGCTTTAATTCTTGGGGGAACGCTCGATTCCCGTATTTCCTAACTTGTAAATTTTCAAATTATGTCAAAACTTCATGTCAGAATTTGTATTGGTGAGAATTTGTTTTTTTTTTTACATTTTTACAACTTTAAAGGTCAAGTGTGAAGTAAACTTGGGCAACCATCTTTTGAGTAATACACGGGGCTAAAACTATTTCAAGCATGCTTCGGTCCTGCCACCTACTCAGGTTCCAAGTTAGACCCACAGCAACGAGCTTGACAACGAAAATGCTTTTGTTCGACAATGTGACGTTTATGAGAGTGACGTCATTGACAGAATGCCGAGTCGCCAATTATCTATTGTACTGCATTTTTTATTATCCTGTTAACGGCTCTTTGCCATTGTTAGTTATTCGGCAAAATGCCTCGGCACTGTGGCTATGCAGTGATTACATTCAGTCAAACAGTTGTTTGGGTGGTCAAAACAATAACACTAGGCTAAAAATCACAGCCTATTTAGCCTACCATTCTTCTAATCTCAACGGTCTCATCAACAATCCATGTCCAGTAGTTCGGGCGCAAAATTTTCCGGATCCTGAGCATCTGGCTCATACATGTTTGGTCCAACATTCATCTTGCCAACAACCTCCTCTTCCTCCAACTCTTCAAACACCTGGATCCCCTCAGACAAGTGTGAAACATCGATTTCTTGCTGCCTTTGTACATTTTCCATCGTGAACCCTGCTACTATTATCCTAAAAGTGATGTCACACTTCCAGGTTTGACGCTCATTAGGATCTCACTTTGGGAAAACGATTCCTTTGTCAAATTTACAAAATAAAAATTCTTTTTTCATGTTTAATTTAATGTATTTTATTTACATGTGACATAAAAAAATTTCATTTGGTATTTTCTAAAATTACTTCACACTTGTACTTTAAAACAGCATTTACCCACAGCAATATTATGAATATTCTCACAAAATATTAATTTTAATAACATTGCCTGTCATGAAACAGATGACACATTTGAATGTAAAAATACAGGGTATAGAACAGGGCAAATACAGACATGCCAAGTTACATCACAGAACAAGAATACACAGAGTTATCATATATATATATATATATATATATATATATATATATATATATATATATACACACACCATCATGATAACTTTGTTGCTGATTGTAGTAAGTGGTTTCAAAAAACTGCAAATTAAAAAAAAATACAATATGGGATATTAGAAGGTCAACTGAGTTTCCCCAGGGGGAAAATATGTACCTGCATAATTAAATCATAATAATTGTATTAACTTTTATTGATATTAAATTTTTTTAAAAAAAAGCAATCGTATTTTCAACTGAAAGGTCATTCACAACCTTGATCCTGTTCAGTCATATTTGAACGATGACCAAATAATGGCATAAATGGAGATGAGTCATGCCATGCGTCATATTTACAGACAGATATCTGAGACAAGTAATAAAATGTTCGCCTAAATGACGATAATTTGATTGAATCCGCTCAATAAATGGGAATTCCTCCATTGCGAGACTAATAAATGTTTTTCTTATCTTCTTATCTTATCTTAATCTAACATTTCAAAAGTGGATGAAGCCCTTTCCAATGTCGCCATCTAGTGAACTAAGGCATAAAAGCACCTGACGTCAAGTCGAAAATTTCGTTCAATTCTCAAGTTTGACAATAGAAACCAAAAATACAGAATTACAAACACCTTAGAAGATATTTTCAAAAGGAGTCAACACAATATAAAATAAGTCTTAAAATTCACCTTACCAGCCATTGTGAAGTCAAAGTTTATCCCGGATCTTGCCAAGGGAAATCCACTTTTTTCGTAAAATCCATTAAATACAGTAAATCCAATAAATCCAATACAGCCATGGTGAGCACCTAAGAGAATACCAACGATTTCATGAGACCATCAAATCTTCATCAGTATGTTTTGTAAATGCTGACTTTTGTAAATGCTCCTGTAAATAGTTGCCAATAGCCAGTATTACTATTGTAGCGAAGGCCGCGGCTAACGCACAACATTTATGTAACAAAATGTGAAGAAAAACTATTCCTCCCATGTAAATTATTGAAAGTGGTCAATTTCAGTAGGTGGACTGGATAAGGGAAAGTCCCACCCCTAAAATGAGCCAATTGCATCACAGCAAGAAACTTGAGGAAAAGTATGTCTATCATTCATGATCCTTGGATGTTTTTTTCCCCAACGCATGTTATCAAGGAAGTATTTTAAAATTGAGAAAAATATGTCTCCTTTAAAGGTCCATATAGGGAGGGGATTAGGGCCGTGCAGTTCCCCAAACTGCCTGGCGCTGTTGAGCTACACGCCCCTTTAAGAAAAAAAAAAAAAAAACTGCCAACCAACAATGTTTTCAGCGACATAACCAGAGAGGAAGGCTTCGCAAAAATATGTTGAAAGCGACCTAAATCTGAGTGAGACGAGTTGAAAACTGAGAGCGAGGAGCCAGGGTCGACTTTTTAATTTTTATTTAAATGTTTAACAATCGAACACCGAACAATCAAAACACATAAGATGACGTTTGCGACCTTCTGTTTTTTGTCAGTCATGTGAAGGAAAAAAAAGTCTCCTACATGTCGTCGACACCCTGAAATCGACATTTTCCCTTCTAAATGCGATCATATTAACGTAACTTTTTGTGGAGATGGTGTGTGTGTGAGGGGGGGGGGGGTCATACCACGACTGAGCAGCTCATTATTCGATTGAGATTAAATGAAAT
>CAAKHF010001450.1:8290-24964 GCA_901007745.1 Hippocampus kuda | reverse complement strand
TATATATATATCTCTCATATATATATATTTATATATATATATATATATATATATATAAATATATATATATATATATATATATATATATTATATAATGTATGTGTGTGTGTGTGTGCTATAAATAATCCTCATTTGCCTTGTCATCAGTAGAAGGCTCGACTGTGTTTAGTGCTTTTTGTCGGAGCCTCTCCCACCCTGAAGTTGCGGCAACAATCTGGCGAGGCCATCTGCCTCCTCGTGCGTTTCCGCGTTTGTTACGCAACACTAGCGTACATCAAAGGTGCAACGGAATGCTTGGTCAGTTGCTCTCTGTTGCATAGAATTTTTCCAAATAATGCTTGTTGATGTTTTGCACAACCTCAAGTGATGCAAGTGTGTCGAACCAGAGTCGATGCACTGCAATTGGCAACACGCAACAGAAACAAAAAAAAAAAAAAAAAATTGTAGCACACAGATGTCATTTTGTAAACGTGTTTATGAAATGACTGACAATATTTACTCATCTTCTTGAAAATAAATGATGTAATGTTTCCGTGCATTCATATAAGACGCACGTTCTACCTTTTCTTTCACTGCATTTTTTATACCCAGGCTCAGGGTTAAGGACTGAGGTTGAAATAAATATTTGAAATAATTTCATACTGCTGCATGGCTGCCTCTTTGTTTTATCCTGTGGCTGGTGTTCGTGTGTGTGTGTGTGTGTGTGTGTGTGTGTGTGTGTGTGTGTTTTGAGAGATGGTTTTCATATCCTCCCAGACTCAAGAGGTCGATGAGAGATGACACAGAGGGACTGTGATCACACTGCAGACGTACTCTCCAACCTAACACTCCAGATGTGATAGCCTTTATTCGTGCTGCTCCCCATCATCGGCCACCGACTGTGATCGGCCGATTTTTGTTTGAAATGGTGTCCTGTTTTTGTATAATCAACGGATGGAAATGTGGATAGAATTATTCAAATAATAATAAAATGCGCAGCTCAACCATGTGCTGGGTATCGGCAGGCCTTTTTTTTTGTTACCTCCTTATGACGTGTCTTTTATTAATCGCGGAAATTAGAAATTTGATCTCAGTCACAACTTCCTCTTCTTGTTTTTATAGCCATCAAGGTGACCTGTCAGGGTTCGTGCGGGATCTCCAACAAAGTGAACGACACGTCGTGGACTATTGAGGAGCAGTACTTCAACAGCACTTTGTCTGTTGCTGACAAAGGTGATTTAAACATCTGTCTAGCCTTGTTGTTTGCACAGCCATCATTTAATTATTCTAAATTTCAGTGATTCCAGCATGCACAAGGTGGTGCTGAGGTTACTGAATGTTGAATGTTTATTCAAACGGTAATGATTGTCTCAGGAAAAAAAATCTATGGTTGTGTCATTGTAGTCATCGTGGTAGTTACAGGCATACAGGTTAAAAAAAAAAAAAGAAAAGAAACTTTACATTTGTAAATCCATGAGAATGGGAGCAATAGTCCAACCCAATTAAACCCCTTAGTTCACTCCTAACAGAGCAGGACATAAATAATGCATGAAACAGTCTTACTCCATTTTCCCCCTTATCACTGCCTTTTTTTTTCCGTATCTCAATCTCGTTTGAAAATGGCCTGCTTCGCCCCAAGGACTAAGCAACCTAAGCAGAGGGAGAGACAAGTGAGGTGAATAACTAGCACACAGATACCACCGCTATGTACTCATAAACAAACGGACAAAAAAAATCCAAAGTGTACAAAGGATGAATAACGTGAACACGAACGTCTCCGTTTCGACTCTTCATTCTGTCGCTATCATCAGCTAACGACCTACGGGAAATGAAGATCTTTCTACTCCTCCTGCTGCTGCTGCTGTGCAATTGTGTCCTGGAGCCACGCTTGTGTAGCTACCAGATAACAACGTACAGTATAGAAAAAAATAATACATTAACCTTCCAATTCCCTGATGTCATTTTTCTATCACCAAACTGGTGAGTCATCATTTGATACACTAAATTACAGCGAGATGACGACATGAAAACACAATCACACACCATGAGGCACATGGGGGGGGGGACAACCGTAAGCCTGGAGAAAGTAGTTCTAGAAAAGGCATAAGTTTAAACATGAACAAATCCATCCATCGCTGTGCATAGGCCGATGAATCAGAATACATTGTAAATGACAGCGCTTGCCCACAGCACCCTAATTTGCATAACCCATACCTGATTTCCCCCCCCCCACACACACACACACACACACACACCTTGACATTGTGTAGACATTATATTCATGAAGAATCACTTTCAGATGAATGCGCTCATTCTTTGAGTCGATGGCTGCTTCCCCCCCCCCCCTCATCATTGATTAACTTTGCTGAAAAATGCTTTGCCCACCGCCTGTTTTTGCCATTCCTCATGGTGCTATTCATCTCCCATGTTGTCAAGTTTCAGTTGATAGTGAGTCACTTCAAACCACATATCAGTTCATCCGTCTTTTGCGCAACATAACCTGTTATCGGTGAAACGCACTCCCACGGGGAAAATAGGCGAGGCACCACCTGGATATCCAATGTTTGCATGTGGGTGCAATCGGGTATTAACGCTTGTGCTTACCTCAGCGCCAGTGAATGGTTTTCTCTTTTTTTTGGTTTGTTTATTTCAGTTGCGTTTGCTCTGCACTGTAAGAGATCAATTGTTTGTTTTTGGTTTTGTTTTTCCCACAGGAACTCTGGCAGCAGGCGAACACAATTTCCCTTTCCAGTTTCTCATCCCAGGTGTGAACTTTTTCTTTCAATGGCCTGTTTAATATCATTACTATTGCTATTTGCTACTTCAATTGTTGCATGGGCTTTTATTAGACATCCAGTGCAACCGATAACACGGTGCACTATGACACAAAGCAGATCCCGAGATCAGCGCACTTACAATGAAGTTTGCTATCTCTCACACACACACTTTGCGTGGGCTAAGACACAAGGGGTTTGGTGTATTTTTAGTCCCTTTCCTGCTGCGCACTGGGAGATTAATTGGTCGTCATGCCCCCTTGCTTTTCCTCGCCCCCTCTCATGCTCTCTGACAGAAAGACTTTGCGTAAGGGGGGATTGTGGGTGATTCTTAGAAAGTGTCAAGGTGGACTAAACTCCAGCGTCAAGCTTTGTCCCTTTCTATATTAGTGCATGATATTTGGTAGATGACATTGAGGCATCGTTATCAGAACGGTTGACCCAAAATCAATCAACCTGTTATTTGGATGCAAATGCGATACGACGAGTCTCCGCGTGTAGCATCTCTCCAGGGGATGTTAGTCTGCTGCTTTCTCTGCCTCTGCTGCCAGGCTGTCTGCACGATGCCTGCAGCCACCTGCCTCTCCTGGTTAATGCTTATTGACATCAGCAGCAGACTTATCCCCGGAGAAACTTCTCAGCGAGGAGCAGGCTAGAAGGAATACAATAGCAGGCAAAGGCTGCGGCTCTTATTCCAAATTTTACCCCCGAACACTGTGTAGATTTTACTCAGACTGTATTTATGTTACATTTAGCACCCTCGAGTTCTTTCCTTCTGCGTCCTTCAATATTCTTGTCTCGAGTCCCCAACATGTGGTTGAGACAAAACACGGCGAGTGCATTTTAGCTATTCAAGTTCCTTTCTCCTGGCATTCCATCAGCTGCAGCGCCAACTTCTTTCGAAGGACCGTTTGGAAAGATTATTTACCGTGTGAAGGCTGCCATTGACACGCCACGCTTTGCCAAGGACTACAAAGCCCAGAGGCCCTTCTACCTCCTCAACCTGCTCAACCTTAATGAGGTGCCGGACATTGACGTAAGTGCAGATCTTATCAACCAAACATTAACCTTTAGCTGTGGTTAAGCCTTATTTGATTTCACATCTGAGGCAGATAGATCAGTGCAGCCCAGTGGCACATTGTTAGCATGTGATGTGGCAGAATGCTGTCAGTTTCTGACAATCATTGCCATTCAATTATAGCGAACATCTTTTTCCACAATTCATATCTTTCAATATCACTGATAAGCATTCCACATAATTCCACACGCTTTCTTTTTTTTTTTTTTTTGCCATTCGGCATTTCAGCATTCACACACAACTGCTTGACAAATTGCATCTGTGTCGTTCAACTTGCTTCCCTGTCTCCTCCCTTCAGCACCTGAGCTACGCTGTCACCACGAAAAAATTTAACTACCTTCTGGTGAAATCCGGGACCCTGATGTTGAAAGCTCGCAGTGACCTCAGGGGCTATATCCCCGGTCAGGTGATCAAGTTAGCCGCTGAGATCCACAACAAGTCTGGAAAAGACACGGGATGTGTACTGGCGAGTCTCATACAGGTAATGCCTGAAAGCCACTCAAAATGTCATGAGTGGAAGGCAAAATGGTTAGCAATGTTTGACCCTGCAAAATCGCTGGAGAAATGTGTCATATGCTTTGCGGTGTCTGCCACACCTTTTATGTTTCCGTGTCTTTGTTGATCGTATCTTACCCAGAAAGTGACTTATAAGACAAAGCGGCACGTGTTTGACCTGCGAACCATCGCGGAGGTGGAGGGAGCCGGCGTGAAGGCAGGAAAACACGCTGAGTGGAGAGAACAGATCATTGTCCCACCTCTTCCTCAGTCAGCGCTAACAGGCTGCAGCCTCATTGATGTTGACTATTTCATTCAGGTTGGTGGGTCTACTTGTTTGTGTTTGGTCCAGTTGTGAGAGTATCTTGACATTTGCCCAGGCGCTCATTTTACTTGGTGCCTGGGGAGGTTATGAATGGAATGCATGAAAATGTTGTTGGTCAAAAAGGTGGCAATTATTTGCTTTGTTGCAAAATTTCTGCTACTTTTTATGATAGTACGAGAAGTTTTCCAGACATGTTGATAATCGGTATGCAATACTTACCCATTTAGAGCTTTCATTTGCTTAAGAGACATGAACTGTGGGATGAATATTCTCAGTACTGTCTTTAAGCGCATCCCTATAGTCCCTTTGTTTTTTGGCATCATTCAATAGATAAGAATATTAAAATTGCACAATTTACAAACTCGGACCTGAATGCAGTTGCCATATCGTGCCGTGTATTTTTTTAGCTGTCTGCTGTCTCCCACTGAGCGGCAGAGGTTTGCGAGTGATTGCGAAGGTAGTCGCGACTGTTGATTTTACGTCAGGCTTCGTTCGAGGTTCGCTCTAATCACGCAACGCCAACACTTTCTGCTGACTAGTCAATAAAATGTATTTCAGAAGCCATCGATTGATTATGAAGCTGCAATGAAAAACTATAGACGGTCATTTTTGGTGATTGCAGGTAGCACTAAAATCTCCGGATGCGGTTGTCACCCTGCCCATCTACATTGGCAACATCGCGGTGAACTTGTCGCCGATAAGGACTCTACCTTCTAGTCCAGATCATTGTGGGGTGGCAGACGAACCCAACGCAGCAGGGGTGACACCCAGCGCCCCTCCGGTTGAGGACGATGAAGAGCTGTGTGCCGGCGGTGCCGCCAGCGAAGAGATCCCCACCAAGAGTCACTCTCAGCAAGATCCCTCTGGTCAGCCCGTCACCATGTCCCCGAGCGCTTTTAGCCACGCGCCCAGTTCAGTGCTGCTCCCTGGCCGCAGACAGCCCAACGCTTCTGCCCCCTTGTTCTGTGTCTCAACCGGGGCCACCATACCTTTCTTCACTGACGGAGACCCCACACCTGTGCCCACTTCCTCTTCTCTTATCTTGCCTCCAGAGTACAGCAGTTGGGACTATCCTCATGGTAAGTGCGATACATGCTCGGAAGTGTTTGTTTGTTTTGTGTACATTTCAATTTCTTTGAAGCACCAAAAAAAAAAAAAAAGATATATGAATAGAATTAGTTATCCTATTTTCACCCTGCATAAAAATTTCATTTGAATCAAATGTGACAATGCAACTAACCCCAGTGCAAGACTTTTTGTGTATAACAAAAATGCAAAGTTGTTGTTGCTGAAAGTATTTAGCTGTCAGTATCGGTGTTTCAAATGTCCTATTGTGCATCGTACATTTTTACGATGTAGCTTTTTTTCAAGGTCTCTGAAAGACTCATGAAAGTAGCTTCATATGTCTCCCGATCTGGTTTAAGTCTGTGTCACAGAGCCTCCCACCCACTTATGAAGAAAGGTGCAGCAGTACCAGCTTCAGTTTAAAAAAATAGACTATAGAGCAAAAAGCGGGTGATGAAGCAACTTGTGGAAATGAATCATGAAATGAATAAGATAAGATAAGATAAGATAATCCTTTATTTGTCCCACACTGGGGAAATGCAACATGACATCCTCTTCTGTTTATATCTCTGTGTCCCAGAACCTCCACCCACTTACGAAGAAAGCTGCAGTAGCACCAACTTCAGTTTAACCAGTGGACAGTAGAAAAAGCAGCGGATGAGGAACCGCCCACAGTTCCGCCTCATGGAAATACACTTGTGAAAACAGGACCAACTCCAAAACACCAAAGATGTCCTCTACAAATACAAAGGGATCGTGTCTGATTGTAAAAAGAATAGCATTTTGATCACACATCCAATCAGACGGTGATGGACGGAGCGTCTTAACACCACTCTCCTTAAATTAAGATTTTTTTAAAAAGTGAAAAAGCGATGTGAACCCAGCTTGATTTTATTTTTCTGTGCGCTAACTGGCCCATAGTAGCCAAACAGCAGGTCAGAGTCTCCTGAAGTAACCTGCACGGACCGCTACCAGAGACAGTCTGTGTGGGGTATCGCCTGCCCACATGGGCACCGTAATATTGGTGAATCTGGAATTGCGAGAAGTGATGGTCTGTGACTGGACCGCTGTTCAACGTAGGTATTGACAATTACCGGTACAAACACCATATGAGAGAGACCAAACCCAGAGCCTGCTTCGGCCGCCTTTGGGAGGAGTTTGTTCCCTTGGGGAGAAAATGTCCCATGAAAAGGCCTC
The DNA here is from genome assembly GCA_901007745.1 of Hippocampus kuda. Taxonomy (NCBI): domain Eukaryota; kingdom Metazoa; phylum Chordata; class Actinopteri; order Syngnathiformes; family Syngnathidae; genus Hippocampus; species Hippocampus kuda. The sequence continues at coordinate 18,051 of CAAKHF010001450.1, read as the reverse complement.
ATCTTACACCCACAAAGGAATCTGTCCTGGATACGGAGGGAGTGCTGACAATGGATTATGTTCATAGCCCCAATTGCGGAGATAATCACAACATCAGATGGACGAATAATTTGACCTACTGCAGATTACATGGCAGACTTGGACTAAGCAGCAGTGGATGAGGCTGACACGGATGACGCTAGAGGAGACCTGCCCTCATCACTGGTGGATGAGCATGTAAATGAGCTCCAAGGCAGAAAGGCCAGCTGCGGATGGCGTTCAACCGGACGCCGCAAAAGGCTTTGAACACCGCTTCTCTTTCTGACAAATGATGTGTGCCTTGGGTGGTGCTGTGATAGTATGTTGCCCTTGGGACGGTATTATTAGCCATTTCTTTGTATTCTAAGGCCGGGCGATTTTAGCAGAACGGCCGAACACGTCGTAGCAGGGCCACCGGCGTGACAGTTATACCCACTTTGCCGCACCGCTGCCTCGCCTGTCTGTCGAAATATGTCCATACTCAAAAGCGGTCTGTGGTGCACAAGAGTAAAAAAGAAAGAAAACGAGCAGACAGAAGACAGCTGCTTGAGAGACCTGTGCTAAATAACAGGATCCCAGACTGCAAGTCAGATGTGGGCAATTAATTTTTTGAAGGAGCCATGCAACTCAATTATGTTCAATAAAAATCGAATGTCTTGTTATTCACACATCCCATTTTCTAATCCGCTGATCCTCACGAGGGTCGCAGGCGTGCTGGAGCCCATCCCAGTTGTCTTGGGGCAGTAGGCGGGGTACACCCTGAACGTGTTGCCGGCCAATAGCTGTTTTTCTTTGATTAAAACATTTTCATGATCATGAGCTGCAGAAATCGAATCACGATAAAATTCAATTCCTTGCCCAGCCCTACCACATTCACTGTTCATCATGAATCAAACTCTGTCCTTGATCATCTTTTGCATTTGTAATATTCACGCATGAAACCTGTCTGCTGTGCATGGTGGCAGGACGTAGCCTTAAAGATATGGTGACAAGTTTGTTTTCACTTGCATTTATTTATCTTGTCATCACTCTGACAGCATGACATGCAGCAATGTAATTTCTGGCATGACGCCCATTTTCGTGAACTTGTTTCACATGGACTTTGGGAGAGAGAGCTGCAGACCTGCTCATCTGAATGTATGGACTGCATTGTTATTTTTGTTTACAATTAATTTCGTCAAGTGTGAATTCAAGACACAAATCCCAGTCCTATTTTATGATTTTAGCAGGTATTGTTGCCATCTGCAAGCGCTCTACTCTTCTGGGTCTCGTCATCCACTGTTGGAGCATTTAATGGCGTTACTTCCTCTCCATCAGGGAGTAGGTCAAGACCTGCTTCTGTAGCTTAATGTGGACTATGCCAAACACACTTCATGTATACCAATGTTGCTTTAAAGGTGCAAAGCAGAAACAACAGACTTAAACCTGCTGGAATAACTGCAGAAAATGTGTGCAATTCTCACCATTGCCAAGAGGAGCATCAGTTTGTTCATCTGAAAGGATTTTGCATTGTCTGCAACATCCTTGGTTCTCCCTTTTTTTTTTTGGCCAAAAAGTACAGTAGCTTAATGATGAAGCCCCACCACAAACTCCCTTTTTTCAGTTTTTATACTCATTCTTTCTCACATTTTGAGAAGTGGTATCGGAGTTTGTTTTTTTTTTCGATACTTGTAACTGGTTTACAGGTGCAGTACGGAGATACCAATACAGGAATAGCACCTTAAATGTAATATGTCAACTGTGTACAATAGAACAATAAAGTAATCTGACTTGCTTGGTCAATTTGTGAACATCACCTTCAAAGATTTGAAGTGTTGCCAAAACACTTAGCATTTCTTGTTCTCATTCAAAAATATATGCCCATTGCTGATCGAGATATAATCACCTCACAGTTAACTAGAAATTCTGAGATCGTATATTGTCATTGTAGACATTGGAATTAAAAAATAACAGTCTAATCAGATTCTATCACATTCTGCAAGTTGACTACTTGCGTACTTCCGACCTCTTGCGGAAGACATAAGTAAGGCATCAGTGAACTAAAATAGGGGATTGAAATATGGTGTTTGAGTACTACTGTATGTATACAACATTTTCTAAACAGGAGTAACTAACTGTATTCTGATTGACATGATGGAAAACCTCTCAAAACTTGGAAAATCTTCGGCTCCATCTGTAATGCGAGTACGCACGCGCCGAACCCACGTGACCCGGAAATGTTTCGACAATCTTCTCTTGCTGGAAAAACTCCATTGCCCGTCAGGCTTTTAATTATTGCTTAAAGTCACGAGGTCCAATAGCGGAGTGTTTCGGAAGGATTGTGTTTGTCTTTCTTAGCGAGTACAACAAACATCTCGTATTTGAATTCTCACTGTCGAAACATCAAGAGTTACTATAGACGGGAAAAAGCCGCCCGCAATGGGTAAACGGAATTAACTGCAGCACAGCAACTGACGCTTTCCTTCGCCCAGCAAGTTCAACATGATGCCCGTGAGTTTAGTTGCGAGATTTTTTTTTGTCTTTGTATTCAGATCCATGCGTTTGCATTCGTAATGACGGTAAGTATTGTATGCTCTTGCCCGCGTTTGGCAGTCTATGGGGTGAAGCTTTATCAAGCGTACAAGCGGAATGATGCGTGACAGGTTGCTACTTTTGAAAAATTTGTATTGACAACAGTGTTCAGCATAGGGGTTTTATAACTCAGACCAACAGTTTTATTGACGTATGATTTTACCCTTATTAGTGGATTACTTGAAAATATCTTGCCATTCCCTTCAACATCGATATTCATGTTGCAGTTTATCGAATTCCAATTCCAATTGGATGTGCTTAGAACAATCATCATTGTATATGTGTGTGTGTGTGTGTGTGTGATTGGGACATTGCTGGTGGCCAAATAGCGTTAATAACGCTGTGTTCTTTGTGGATTACAATGAGAGAAGCACACATTTGGCATGAGTCTATGTTAATAAAAAGCCAAGGTGCTGCTGACTAACTATTAATTCACTGGGTGCGTGTGTGCGTGCGCATGTGCGCAAGTGCACTTTTTTTGAGTGGTAAAAGATAAAGCCCCCTAACAGATGTACTGTGGCACTAAAGCTGTCAGAAGCCCTCAACTTCTGATCCTAGAAGCACGTTTGATTCCATACATCCCTGTAAATTCTTCCACACCAGGCTCGGTCATCTTTGCCTTGATCAAGCTCTTTGATTTCCTTGTTCCTCCTTGTTTTTTTTTTTTTTTTTTAAATCCAACAAAACTTTCAAAAAAATTCAAATTAATTCACCATGGTATATATTGTATATGACTCAAACAGAAACAAAACAAACGTGCATCCCCTGTGTAACAAGTAACCCAAATGACTCGCTTTTGTCCAACATCATTTTTGAAACTGCCACCCTCATATCTCCAAAGCAACAGCCTTACATGACATTTGACTTTAAATAGTTTTTTGCATTGAACACGGACGATGATTTGGCATTCCAAATCTTCCACTTGGCTGCTCTGAGAGGGCAAAGGTAGAAAGTAATGGGTCAGTGATTTGCACACTCAGAGACATTTTTTTTTTGTCCGTGCAGCAGCACAGCGCACAACGTGCTTTTATTTCGTAGTTGAGTTTTAAGTCATGTGAACGTAATTTCATTTCAACATTGGCGGTGATGCAATTCATTTTCTAATGGAAACAAATCCAGACAGAAGTTCAACAGGAGAATAACACGACACCCGCAAGGCATTTTAAAGTGTCACGTCTTTCAAAGAGGCTCCTGTTTTTACACCTGGTAGTTTTTGTTTATTTATGGATGTATATGACTCCAAAGCATCCTACAATCACAATGATGAAAGTCTATGTAAATAGAATAAGTCACTGCACTGCCAGGCAGAATCGATACACCAGAGGAAAAAAAAAGAAACTTTAATCAAGGGCAATCTTGGCTCATTGCGTGAGGAAACAATAGATGCGGAACCTAATCACATGGCTCGGAAGTGCTTAAAGGCAATGATGAGGTCATATATATATATATGTGCCATTGTACTTGACAATGTCTGAACATTTCTCTTATACATTCTTTTTTTTTTTTTTTTTTTAGATGACATTTGAGGCTTCAAGTAGCGTGACGCTGTTGTTTGACTTCTGGCATGTGAACAGCCCTGGAGGTACCTTACATTCATTTTCTTTATTTCTCCTTGTAGACCTGTATAATTATTTGCTTGTTTGGTGAATTGTCCAAGTTCTCTGCTGCAAATTATTGTTTTATTTATTTATTTTTAAAGTCCAATTTAGGGTTAACGGTACAGTACTCTTCAACCGGAGTACCCAACAACCGGTCCATTTGGTATTTGATATATGGGACCACGTATGCGGTGTCATATGTAACCTATTTAACATTCAGTTTGTATAGAAATCTTTGTATGTTCCCTCAGGTATGTTTTTGTCAGTGATCGTGGTCATGCTGCTGACAGTCTTCTACGAGCTGCTCAAAGTGTGGAGGGTATGGCTCAGCAGGAGTACGGGGCCAGCTCAGTATATGACTCCTAATGCTGGTGCGCCGTCCCACCGGAGCGACAGCAGTTCCGTTTTGGAAAACAGCCCATCAGAAGCCTCATTGACTCCCAGAGAATCACAACCTTTCTTTCCAAACAGGGGCCGGTAAATTTTCTCTCTTCTCTTTTTCTCATGATTGTGACATACTTTCTACTACCTTCTGTGACACGTACTCTGCTCGTGCCTAAACTTGTCCGACTTCCATTGTTGCTCATAATCAACATCCAAGCCAAGATTCCCCCTCTAAACTTTATCTGTAATGCTAATCTCACATCTGAAATGATGGACTGCTGCCATCTACTTTGAATTTCACATTGCGCTTTTCCAGCGCGCCGATGCATTTTTATATATTTATTACTGACTTATGTCATTATACGTTTGACACAGGTGATGGAAATATTTTCAGTCCTTACAATCGTTTTGAAAATAAATGATCTGTGTCCTGGTCCTCAGCCGGTTGCTACATGGAATCCAGACACTGCTCCACTTGCTCCAAGTGACTTTGGGCTACATGCTGATGTTGTGTGTCATGTCCTTCAACGTTTGGATCTTCCTCGGCGTCATCGCAGGTTCCACACTGGGTTATTTCATCTCATACCCTCTGCTAGATTGGCATTGATGGACAGTGCAACCCGGTGTTCTCACAAGAATTAAAATGATTTTTTTTTTTCCCGTGGGCGCTCACTATGCTGCGCTTACACGACTTGGGTTGTTTGGTGTGACAGAAATGTCATGTTAAAGTCCTAATAGCTACTTGAGTTTAAAACCAAGTTGGCGAAGATCAGTCTAATAATCATTCACAGCGGGAGCTCAAAGGGAGTAGAAGAATTATGATCAACAATGACTTCATGATCAGTAACTTGATAGATTAACGTTGTGAGTATATCGAAAGGTCTGATTAAGATGTAACCTATGTTAATTGCATTGCATCCTAGTCTGAACACTAATTTGTTTGATTAAAATAAAAAGGGGAAAAAAGCTATGAGAAATTTGAAATGGTCTATGATTCAAAAGCCATTTCATCTCTATAAATACAGTTGACTTGACTTGACCTGACTTTGCACAATAAAACTGAGTTTATTTGGACACCAGATATCAGTATTCAGTTGCAAAATAATGCAGAGCCCACTTTGAGGAACCTATTCAACCGTATGCTTTTGGCTTGTAAGCAGGCCTAGAGTGGCCGATCAGGAGCTTTCGGACAATTCCCCGCGGGCCAGACTGCTATTCAAAGACTGCGTTTGTTTTCCACCACTCAATACATGTGCTTAGCAGTTGTTTGAAGCCCAAGAACACATCTTGACCGGGGGTGCCAATAATTATGGAGGGCAGTGAGCACTGACTGCACTACATTTATTACAATGCGTGTCCCCAAAAGTAGAAATAATTTAATATGCGACCCATGATTTTTAGTTTGACTTTTTGTGCGGTCTACTGTCTTTGTTATTAATATATTTTTTTATTGTTTGTTGTTGTATGAATTATTTTTGCTCCATGTATACAACAGGGGTTGTTTTAAAGTGCTTTATGAATACAGTTGAGTTGATTATTGCAGCCATTTTTAACATGATGTTTATACTGTAATGCAATGTTTAGTATATTTGAACTTTGAAGGTTGCATCAAACTTCTGTTATATCCTTTCTAAAATCCTTAATACTTCCAGAGTTCTGTTTCATTCACTTTGCATCCATCCACCCATCCATGATCTAATTCTCTTATGCTCACGAGGGTCGCGGGTGTGCTGGAGCCTATCACAGCTGTATTCGGGGCAGTCGGCGGGGGACAGTCAATTGCAGGGTACACATAAACGAACAACCATTTGCGCTCACAATCACATCTAGTGTCAATTTAGTGTTCCATTAACCTGCAATGCAAGTTTTTGGAATGTGGGAGGCAATCGAGTACCCAGCACGGGGAGAACATGCAAACTCTCCATTGGAAGGCAGGAACACTGTACCTCTGCACTGTGAGGTGGACGTGTAACCAGTCGACAACCTCATTCACGTTTCAAAAGCTATGAAATATGTTTCATAGTTTGTACTTTTTTACTTAAAGAGTAGAATTGGTTTTTTTAAACGTATTTATCTGTTCTACCTAAGTACACAGCGTGAAATGTTAATCCTTTTTCAACTGCCCCGCCTCAAGAACTCTGCATATGTCTATGATTCAGTTTTCCCAGACATGATAAAATACACACGCTTTCACGGAAATGGAACATAGGTTAATTTGACAGCAGTGTATGACGTTTCAGGCGTTTCACGAGACACAGACAATAAATTCCACCAATTGAAATTGTGGGTATTGAATCGACGTCAAAACTGTCCAATGAGCGGCAGTCTTTTTCGACTCACCGTGGAAAGACTTCCTTTTCGCAGCGAAAGCGGCAGGTCAGTGTGTGTCGGACTGTATGTCTAGCGCTACAACAGGACAAGAATAGCCGTCACTTTGTTTTTTACCAAACTATTTCGTCAGCGGAGCACAACAGCCCCTGGACTGGCATGTCGACGGATATAACCAAAGGTGTGGACCAAGTGTCTGTTGGTAAGTAAAAAAACCAATGAAAATCTGCAGGCTAAATATATTAGCCACCTAGCATCTGATGACATGTGTACAGTCGCAATTGCATCAGTCACACACATGCTAGCAGTTAGCTTGCTAGTAATTCCCAGGGCTCTTAAGATTCACTTATATTTCGATTAATTTGCGGTGAATTGATGTACTGTATCTGGTAGGATTATGAAACGGATGTGAAAATGGAACCATTGTAGCCTCATGTCAAATCCATCCCAACTGTCATTTTGCGACACAGATTTCGACTACGTCAGTGAATTGCGTTCACTAATCAGCACGAATTAATTAACCAGTAGTCAAGGTTAATTTTATTATTGGTTAAAACAAATAAGAATCATACAGGCTTTTATTATTTTGATAAATAGAGAGCCTGAGTACATTCTCGCACCCACCACCCTTTGTTTTGACACGCCACTCTTGATGTATTTTTTTTAACTTGAATTATTTAGTGTGTGGACTATAGAAGCGCCTGTACTGATATGGCAATTGATATAACAAAAGTTGTAGATCAAGTGTCTTTGTGAAAGGATGTACAGTCTGAGCCATTTGGATGAAGCAACGATTGCGAAACCGTCGATGACGAAAGCATTGTGAAAATGTGGGGAAAAAAATGAGTAGGTGATGAATCACCAGAACCGTATGGCTTTCAGGGGGGTTACATTTACACAGAAAATACGACTGTTGACGCTGAAAAAAAATTAAAACAGAGTATTGTGAGTCAAGTTGGTTGAAACCTAAGCTTTATGCATCAGAAAATGAACACTGGTTCCGGGCATCAGAAACATCATTTAAAAAGTAATTGTTTCGAGGCATACATTTTTGGATCGACCATTTTTTGTAGTACACACAGCAGAGTTGGTCGACTTTCCCTCCCAGCCCTCCTTAATTATTTCTAGCTCTGGTATCAGTAATGACAACATTCCCCACTTTATGACTCAAAACTTTTTCTGACATTTGTCATTCATCTCAGAGAGAGATTTTGTGTGTGAAACTCCCATGCTTGTGTGTACCTCAGGGGAAGTGTACGTGTCGGACAAATGTGGCAACGACCAAGATGGCGATGGGTCCGAGCAGAAACCCTTCAAGACGCCTCTCAAGGTAAGCACAGCGTACGCAACGTTTCAACTTGCATTTTTATTATTCAAAGCTGTGATTTAAGTATTTTTAAAAAAATCGTTCACCACTGTTATCACTGAAGCGTGAAACAATACAATGTAATATATCTTTATATGATGCTTTCACACCAGCGGCAGCTGTAACAAAGCCCAAGTAAAGCATCAATACAACAAAATACTCTTCTCTATGAATTTCAAATATGAAGTGCAGCTCACAAGGTTGAGCTAGACTAAAGGATAGTCAGTGTTTTTAGGTTTTGTTTTGTTTTTGTTTTTTTTAATAAATGCTAACAAGACATGTTTTTTAACATCTGTAATAATGTCTGTATCTGATCATTGTGTTTTTTTTAATTTACCTTCGCAGGCTCTTCTGTTCATTGGCAAAGAACCATTCCCAACAATCTACGTAGACTCACAGAAAGAGGACGAGGTAGCAAGATTTTTTTCTTTTTTTTTTTCCCCGACACATTTTTAAAAATATTTTTCTCTAAGGCTGCCACTAAGGGGTGCCCATCTCTTCACAAAAGCCGATGTTGCTATAATGTGTGCTACTTGACAAGATTTACTTTTCTGGCTTGAAATCATACATTATTAAGGATGATGCCCATCGTACATGACTAGTTGTGGTAAATTACTGTGTTTTTGGTATCTTATTTGTTTCTGTCAGCGTTGGGTAGCGATCTCCAAGACGCAGATGAAGAATGCAAAGAAAGCTTTTAACCGCGAACAGGCCAAAAATGAGTCCAAAGAAAAGAAAGAGGTGTGTTCCTCACTTTCACATCGGTTGCTGCAATACACTCCCCCATGCCCCCCAAAGTTTTGGTTTTATTCATCAGTCTTAACTATCATGTTTTTGGTCCATGATTGTTGGACAGGCGGAAGACAATGAGAGGAGAGAGAAGAACCTGGACGAAGCCAAGAAAATCGTGATGGAAAAGGACCCCAGTTTGCCCGAGCCGGAGACGGTTCGTCTTTGATTTTATTGTTGTTGTTGTTTTTTGCAAAGTGCAATGTTGATATATAAGCAGCAGTCAAAATGCCCGAGCAAGACTCATTTGGCAGCGTTGTTCGCCTTCAACTGCCCTTCAGCTTTCCTTTCTCTGGACAAATTTTGATTTTTTTTGATTATTTTTTTTCGCCCAGGTAAAAATCACCAACCTGGGACCAAAGCGAGGTCAGAGAGTCAAAGTGTTTGGATGGGTTCATCGCCTGAGAAGACAAGGTTAGCACACTTGAAATTCCATATGGAGGCTCATATCCACTGCTCTCGAAAAAGTGAAGACATTTCAATTGAATCTTGTTTTGTCTGTAGGGAAAAATTTGATGTTTATCGTGCTGAGAGATGGAACTGGTTTTCTGCAATGTGTGCTGTCTGATAAACTGGTAAAACTCAAAACAATGATGACCTTTTTTTTTTATACCAATTTAAATTGTCCAGCGACTGACATCGTCCATTCTTGCATATTGATCTCATGTCCAACTATCATTTCACTTTGTAAATTATTATTTTGGGGG
>CAAKHF010001447.1:7742-26943 GCA_901007745.1 Hippocampus kuda | reverse complement strand
TGAAGACATCTTTAACTTGACACTTAATTTTGTATGAAAGACTGCTTATGTGCATCATGGGTGCTCTTGTTTGGTGAGCGACAGAGTCCAAATGCGCAGTTGACTATGTGTGTCTAATGTCTGTGTGTGAGGGGACTAATGTCATTGCAGGGACTCCCTGTTTTTTTCTGAATAAGGGCATCTTATTGGTGGCCACTATTTGATGAAATCTTGAGGACTGAATATGTGTGAGGCAAGCCAGGGGGCTTCAAATTAAAGTGTTACATTAAGTTCATTTCAATTATAGACATTTTCACTGGGTCTTGCCTGTGAATGACGCGCACATGCGCGCACCAGCCAATAAGAATGAATAAATAGATAAAGTGTAGCATTAATGCACTGAGAAATTAGGCAATTGCTAATAAGGTGAGAGTTCACGTGACACACTAAGATTTTGGGTGAATAATTTAATAGTCAGGTGACCACTGAGTCCAGCTCAGGTGGCCACCCACACCCGCACCCGCACCCGCACCCACACAGACACACACAGACACACACACACACACACACACACACACACACACACACACACACACACACACACACACACACACACACACAATTCTGCTACAGCGTTGTACTTAGCGAAGGTTCATAGTGTGTGTGTGTGTGTGTGTGTGTGTGTGTGTGTGTGTGTGTGTGTGTGTGTGTGTGCGTGTGTGTCTAACACCTCAGGCCAAAATAGATGTGTGTTTGGAGGGGGGGGGGGGTTTTGAAGTGCAAGATGACAGCCAACCTGATTGTTGTTGTTTTTAAGCCCCACCCGCTGCTGTCGCGCGTAAGGCGAGCTGACGGTGAGAGAGGAGGACGCGCGCATCAGTTGGTCTCATAGGTGGAGAGCAGGGCGGCGTCGACGGGTTCCATGCAGGACGGGCAGGTGAAGGATCTCATGAGCCAGTCGTCTATGCAGTCCATGTGGTAGATGTGCATGCATGGCAGGAACCGCACTGGGTCGCCATACACAAAATCCAGCATGCAGATCACACACCTGCAAACGCCCCCAAAGAAACGATCAAAATAAAACAAAAACCGGCATTTATCTCCTTTTTTTACATTTTTTTTTATACAGAATACTGTGTACTGGGTAGACATGATTTTGACATGATTGAAATTGGATTTAAAAAAAAGTGTTTTAATGATCCGAAATTGAATTGACTATTCATTAACGCATACGTTTTGCAGCACATTTTGGACCCAAAGAGCACACACGAGGCGCCACCTGTGCGTGTGATATCAAAAATGAGTGACAACTCGTAAGACTTACTCTCGGATCTTCTTCTCTGAGCCATCTTGGCCGCCATCATAGAGACCCTTGGGCAGGTGCTGGATCAGTCCGATGCGCTGGGCGATGCGGATCTGTTCCTCCTCCGTCAGTTGGGTGGCCAGACGGGCCTGGCTGGGTGTGGGATGGTACATGGGCATGTGTGCCTGCTCCTAATGGAGCACAGACATACAAAAATTCCCAGAACAGGTTTTCACTTTTGTCTACAACACAAAAGTGGTCTGGCGAGTTAAGCTTACATGACACACACATGCACGCGCGCGCACAAAAACAACGTGCAAATTTGATGTTTTGGGAGTTTGGGATAACGGTGACGATGTTAACTATGTCTGAATTTGCTCCATGTCTCTTTTTTGAACCCATTTACCAAATGAAATGTAAATTACGATCAGCGTTGGGTCTCACTTCCAAGCATTCTACCTCACATAACATTTCTTTTCAACACACACTTCACACATGGAAGTTACTGTTAAACCTAAAATCATCATATAAACAAGTCATTCCTAATCCCAGGTCATTCGTGAAGTCAATTTTTGTGCGCTCGTGCCACACCAGGTCTGTTTGAGCTCCTATGAGAAAAATGCCCTCTGGCTAGTTAAAATTCCCCCCTCGCTCACCTGGTAGGGCGGAGGCGGCTCCAGGTCTGGATCGGTCCCGTCCCCGAAGCTCGCCCTGTCTGACTGGGACTCCTGCAGCAGAGAGATGTCGTCCGAGGTGGGCGACTTCAAGCAGTTGCCCATTTCGTACCTCCTTTCTGTTGTGTCGCTCCCAAGTAGGAGATATGCTCAATGTAATGCTACAAACTACGCTCACGATGGCGTTTGTATCGTTCTACCGTGATGTCACACACACTAAATAAGAATTAACTGGAGAGTCGGCATGTTTGATGTCACTTTAGAGTGAAGCCGCCACAGTTTTAGCTCATGTTTATTTACTCCGCGTTGAAACCCAAAACAAAGCACTCCTGCTAACGGTTAGCCAGCTAGCTTTGTCCAACAGCTGGGCCACTTCCTCGATCGGCGCCGCTCATTTTCTCGCTCCAACAGGATGTTATACAAAAAATAACCACAACGGAAGCGGCGCCGACGGTTTAACTAAACCGTCTCGGGCTCCGACAGTGGCGACATTTTGGTGTTCAATCCGCCACGAGTAACATCAAAATAGTTTTCAACCTATCCTGCCTCGCTCGACACTGACATGTCAGTGTCGTTTGGGCATGACGCCATGACAAATCTTTGCGCTGATTGGGTGGTTTCACCATGATCTAAAACAATGCGAAAATCCTTGTCCCCCCCTTTTTTTTTTTGCTTCGAAGCAACGAAAACGTCATTGCCCCCAAAAGTAAACATTACTCGCCCATACGGTTTAGATATATTTTATTTGTATTTCTGATCCATTTTGTCATTATTAATCATAACTCATGATTTGGTGTTCACTACTTTTCATTAGTGATGTTGACATCTCGTGAGGCATGACACGTTCAAGGTAGCCGGAAATAGGTACATTTTTGAAGAATATTCAAATACTGTAATAGTCTTGTTTCCTGTTTCAGTGCATCAATAAGCATTTGACACGACAGCGCAAAAGCAGAGCTGTTCGTGTAGCATCACGAATGTTTTAACAATTTCATTGGATTGGATTGGATACAACTTTATTGTCAAATGTACTGTATGTGTAACATACAGCACAGATGAAATTTCTTCCCTCTCAACATAAAACAAGAGGAGCCGCTGCGGGTGTCCGTTTTGTATACAGTACTTGCTTGTTGTGCAGGATTCAATAAATGCACACTCAATACGGTGTGGACTTAAGAACACATTTATTTATATATACAGCTATTGTACAGTGAAAAAACAACAGTTATTTGCATTTTCTTTTTCTTTGCATGAAGAAATCCGTTTTTTTTTTGATTGTCACAGATTTGGCGTTGTTGGGCAATTAAAACAAAACAAAAACATTAGCGACCATTAAAAGTAATGTTTTACTAGTAAAGCTCACCATCTTTTTTATGGTTTATTTTTTTTCTCTAAAATGTTAGGAATAATCTCTGTACATTATTAGCAAGTAGTAGAGTAACATTTAAGTAAATGGTTAAGGATGCGTTTGCAGTGTTTCTACAGTCATTGTCTGCTGTGCTTTCTATTTCGAATATTCACAAGACAATGATGACTAAATATGGTGTGTCAATGCTGTTCCTGATAGATTAAATTGTTCCCATTTGTAAAGGGTACCGACTGTGGGGATAGGGGTGGACCATCAGGAATGACACAAGAAAGATTCTAAAGGTTCGTTTAGCTGGTTGAAATAAGCATTTTTTTCCCCTATTATACTACAAGTGCATTCTTATCTCAAAAGTTATTAATGAAAGCAAAAAGAAAAAAATGACACCCTCTCATGCAGATGTTTTCATATTGTAAAAAAAAAAACCTCAATCTGAAATTGTTGATCATGATGTGGAAAAGTAGTGTCAGTTCCTTTGCAGGGACGCTGTGATGTCACAATGTATTTATGGAGAAAAGTAATTGATTGGAAAATGTAGTTTGAGTACATATTCACAGTAAACCTGAACACTGTTAAGATCAACACAAAATCATCAAACGGGTTCATTTGATTGATTCATTGAATAGTGCTGTGCAAAAGTCTTAGGTCGCCATTAACTTTGCTGTTACTTGTTTGTGTGTATACAATGGCATTAGATTAAACACAGAGCTCCACCAGGGCCCACAAAAGTTAGCATGGCGAACAAACGAGAGGTGCCATTCTGAGTCTTGGGGGTGGACTGCTCCATTGATGCTATAATGTGTTTAAAAAAAAAAAAGAAAAAAAAAAAGAAAAGAAAAACAGCATATGAACCTTATCCAAACCCTTACCAAAATGTAACGGCTTTTTCCATGACTTGTGCAGCAAGCCAGTAAAAAGTCATGGCAATACCGTGTCACTCTGTCAAATGAGTCAAATTGTCCTATTTGAACTTTTGCACAGTCTTGTACTTTTAAGCGGGCTACGTACATACTGACAATCGGGCTGCATTCGCAACTTTTGCCCACCCTCCTTTCCAATCAAGGTCAGCAAAGGGCTGATTGTCTGAAAGATTATCCCGAGCAATTATCCTACGGCGTGGTGGTTTATGATGTGTGATTTTGTGGGGACAATTGTAAATGTTAAACATGTTTGATATTTATGAACACAAAGCAACACTCAGATGGGCCGAGCGACAGACTCCGTCATTGTGACATGTAGCCAATTAGGAACCTGCAGCTTTTATCTCTCAATTTTTTTATCACACTTGTCCTCATTCAGGTCAGGGCAAGAGCTGGATAAATTTGAACAAAACAACACAACCCCCACTTCCCACACACTATTTTTGATTATTGAAATCATGATTAATAAACACGATTATTTTTCGATTTGGGTGATGTGGAGATCTCATCTGAGATCTCATCTGACTTTGGGCAAGAGGTGAGATACTTCCTGGACTGATCGCCAGTCAATCCCAAGTTACACAATAGATAAACAAAAATTTCCACTCACATTCACACCTTTGGACAATTTTACATGCATGTTGTGTGAGGAAGACCGAGTACCCAGTGAAAACATGCAAACTCCAAATAGGAAGGCCAGGATTCAAACCCCGAAGCTCCAAACTGTGAAGTATATGAGTTGAACCACTAGGGCACCTTCCTGCAGATCACAAGTCATTCGACACAATTAAAAATAACCAGGAGGAGAGTTTCTAAAGGCAATGTACCGCAATTACCAGAAAAACTAACAGTTCTCATGCTTCTCGTTCTTCTTTTTTTGTATTTACCAGTAGTCTGGGTGCCCTGTGGCACAGTGCTGCCTCTCCTCCTCACAAGTCAGTCTTCACACTACGACAGTCATCTTGGTTCAATGAATCTCCACTATTTGCAGAGGATGAGGAGTAATTGGCACTACCCCAAAAGGTTGACAGCAGGGGTGTCCAAAGTCGGTCCTCAAGGGCCGCTGTCCTGCCTGTTTTCCAGCTTTCCCAGGAGCAACACACCTGATTCAAATAATCAGGAACGTTCTAATGCTGCTTCAGAGCTGGTTGATGAGCTGATCATCTGAATCAGGTGTGTTGCAGCCCAGAGAGCTGGAAAACAGGCACGACGGTGGCCCTCCAGGACCGGAGCTGGACATACCTGGTTTACAGTATGGTGTACTGCAATGGCTTCTCAATGCATTAAGATGGAAGAAAATGACTGCTTTTGTTTAAATGAAAATCCTCAACTCACTCCAAGAGAACCTCGGCACTCATATGCCTTCAGATATCAAACCTTCAGAGGTTTACAGTACAGTGTACTGCAATGGCCTCTAAATGTCCAAAGTTGGAAGAAAATGACTTATTTTGTTGAAATGAAGATCCTCAACTCACTGATGCCTTCAGATATCACCAAAGCAAGACAGCTATTGCTTTGGCTTGAGCACAAAACAGCAAAGAGGTGACTATCTCAGTGAATAACAGGATTGGCTCGCAAAGAGATTTGCAAATAGGCAGATTTGTGAGTGCCAAACTACAGATATGGGCTGGCTCACATGAAAACAGCAGTAGGCACATGATTTTTTTTTTTTTTTTTTTTTTTTACTTGACGTGTTAGGTTGTTCACATTTTTAAAATTGGTCATGTTGAACACTATGTATGTAGTCTGCTTTTCTGTCCTCATGGTGTGGCTGTTTCCAATGAAGTACCATTCCTCTATCGTCAAGTAAAAGGCAGGAAGTAGACCTTTGTTTTCTGTTTGAATAGTAAGCGTTTGGCGTGAATTGGCAAGGAAAGTTTCAGGAAGAAGTGTTCTTTCCTGTTGTCGGCTTGAGTTTGACAACTATGAGGGTACTCAATGCAGCAAAAAGTCACCATGTCTATGTCTCTAGCACCGGTCGTCCTCCTCTGTGTCGCTGAGTGGATCGCAGCCCGCCACGGAGGCCGTCTGCGCAAGGCGCTTGCGAAAGTGTCCGTTGGGGACCTGCCAGCCGGTTCGCAAACGCGGGCCGGCCGAGCTGATGGTGTTGGCCGAGCTGATGGTGTTGGCGCGTCCCAGGCTGCAGGCCACGGCCGCCTCGAAGGTTAACGTCTCCATGGGGCCTGTGGGATCGGGGCTGTGGTCGTCCTCCTGCGAGGCCATGAAGGGCTCGGAGGGGTAGCGGCGCAGCGGCGATTGGTGCCGGCCCACCTCGCCCCCTCGCTCACCGCAGACCGTCTCCTGGTCCCGCCTGGCCGTCTCCGTCTCGTCGTCCTGGCCGACGGAGGGGTCGGTGCGACACACGAGCGGCGAGTAGGAGATGTGAGGATGAGAGCGCGTGGGGGTGTGCGATGAAGGCCGTCGGACGCTGGGGGTGCTGGACTCTGATGTGGAGGGCACGGGACTGTCTGAGCTGTTATCCTAAGGACAGAACAAATAACAATCAGTCAATCGTGCTCGAATAAGGAAGCGAGGGCAACTCATATTGGTCCTTCATTTAATTCATACGCCGAAAAAAATGCTGTTGAATTTATTTTATTTTGTCAAGTGGCTGCACATAACAGAAGCATCTGGAATTCGTTAGATTTTTTTTAAGGTGATGTGTAGTTTACTTAAGAAAATGTATCTGGATACAGATGATTTTATTTCATGCAACCACTGCATGAAACAAGATTGAATGAATTCAACACGCTATTTTGTAGTGTATTTTTAACTTTGGTTCAAAGGACAACACAAAAACATTATTTCCTCTAAAATGTTAAACATGATTTTTCCACATGTATGCATTATCCAATTATTTTGAACCTGTTTGTCTCGGGGCTGTGTCCTCTCCACGCTGGAGGAGCGTGACGGCTGCAAGCTGCGCTCTTCCGAGTTGCAGCGGGACGCGTCCGGAGAGAGAAGGTGGCAGCGCTCCTTAGATCGGCCTCTGTCCCGCTCGCCCTGCTGCCAGTGCTCGGACCGAGACACTGGCAGACAGATCAGAGATGATGATGATGATTCTAAGGGGTGCCCGGTTTACGGCGGTTCCAACATATTGCTAGCATTGGGCCGAAACCTCATAATGGGCAATTTCATATTTTTCACCAAGTCATCAGAAACAATAAACCTCATTTGAAACCTTATCCCTGGCTTTGATTACCGTATTGGCCCGAATATAAGACTGTGTTTTTTTGCATTGAAATAAGACTGAAAAAGTGGGGTTCGTCTTATATTCGGGGTCTAGACATTATACCCATTCACGACGCTAGATGACGCCAGATATCATTGAAGCGAATGCTGAACTTGACTCCCCAGGCCAAAGTGAACCCCTGTCAAGAAGAATAAAAATAAAAATAGCGGTAGCACGAAGAAGAAAAATAAAAAATAGCGGTAAGAAAGAAAAGAGAAGAAAATAACGCAAGCGATAACAGAAAATGGAGAAACGTAGCGACAATCTGGAGAAAAGTGGGTCGAAGATCGGCCAGGTTAACCGGCAGCTGAAGGAGAAGTTATGATGTAACTTACATTTCAAAAACCAGAAGCCATTCATTTACAAATGCGATTGCACTTTAGTTTACATATTTAAATGTTCACATATTAAGATTTGAATGAGGCAAAATAACGTCCTTTTTCTCTCAAATATATTGTTAGAATCATTTGTTTCAGATGGACTGTAATTATTTTCTGTATAAAAATTAATTTGGTGTTCAAAAAGTCTTTTTTCAAACTTGAGTCTTGAAAAAGAGGGGGTTGTCTTATAATCAGGGCCGTCTTATATTAGGGCCAATACGGTAATAATTGCAACAACCAAAAAAAACTTAACCTGAGTTTGAAAATCCAACCCTGTCTTCGTTTTAGGTTGGTCCAAAGACTCTGACATGCAACAATCAACTATTTTGCGAGATTTTGTAGGTTGATGAGACTATGATTCATTCTGACTCCAAATTCACGTTATGCCTCTGCAAGAAGAAACTCCATCACAAACAGAGGACCTCTTGTATACAGAAATACGGCCTAAATCGAGGAAAAGTGACTTGCTGACAGACCTGCAGCCTTGTAGCTCTTATGTCGGGGTCGATAAAAGCGCTCGGGGCTTCTCTCGTCCTGCCAAAGGCCGTTGGCTTGTTGATCCGATATGGTGGAGGCGGAGCGCTTCATTGATCCGCCGGCAGCCTCTGACTGTAAAAACAAGAAAACATGAAAAACACCAAGATTAGATTCAGATGATTAAAGATGGATATTTTCATCTGCGTGCTTCAGTAAGAAGGCTGAGCCTCTGGTGTCACGTATTTTATCAAATGTTAAATTGAAGTCATCTGAAAGAACCCGAAATCAAATCGAGACATAAAAACGTGATTATTTGAAAGCAGATTGTAACAGGCTAAATCTTATCTACCAGCCGGTAAATAGCCGGACAATCTTTGTTCCCCCTCCATCACGAAGCAAACTACGAATGCATTGAGAAAGACATCCTTTTTTTTCTGTTGCATTTGAAAGGAAAATGTCTTGTTACAAGCATTCTTTCCTCCTTTCTTCACACCTCTATGACATTAAAAATTCCAAAAGCATTTTGAACATTCAACGGAACCCTGCAGCTTCTTCCTGACTGGAGGAAAGCAGTGATCCACCCCAACGTGTCTGTCAATTTACTCTTCATCCGATTTCCAAAGCATCAAAGCCCAAAAAGCACTTCTTTGTGTGGCCCATGAGGATAAATAAAAGAATCATCGCCCATGCATCCGCTGGCAAGAGTCCAGGCACAGGAGACCATATCATGCAGGAAGTTTGTACCTGCAACTCTACAGCCAGGCGGGGCATGGAGGAGGCCCGCATGCACAGGCCCCTCCCTAGCGGAATCCCCCAATGGCACTCGCCCACCTGGGTGAGCAGAGACAGAGGAGGAGGAGCGCCTTAATCATCTATCAAGCCTCCGGCACCAGCACCATAGTCCAGATCGGGAACAGACCAGTTAACAACAGGAAGAGTGATGCGCCACAGGGAAAAATGGGATCCATCTTTGAACTTCAAGTGTCATGCATGTTCATATCTTGAGAGCCTCACACACAAAGCCGCACAAAAGAACATCTGACTACAAGGGGCAACAGGCGCCACTAGTCACTAAAACCGGACAGTTTGGAGACAACAAACAAGAACAACAAGCTGTCTTTCCTCCCACGAGAAGACCACATGAATGTTCTGTTGTGGTGCGAGAAAGCAGTTTGAAATTAATGCAACCAGTGATAAAGAATTGCAAGTGTCAAAGTTTTTCTGTGATGCGAACGAGATGGACGAAAGGAATTGGGACACATGGAGGAAAATATTTCAAACAGTTTACACTTTTTGGGGATGACTTTCGAAAATATTATTTGTGTTCCTCTTTGTTTTTTTGTGTAGCTATAGTGGAACCTCCAAAGTACAACATAGTCCGTTCCAGTATGCTTATATTTGTGTCCGGAAAACATTGGGGAGCACAATTTTTGTTGAGTTAGGTCTGACAGGTGTTTTTAACAAATTTTTGGGTGCAGAATCCAAAACGGACTTTCGCTATCATGTCAAGTTTTTGAGGTGCAGGATCCTCGTTTTCTTAAAAAAATATTTAATAAATTGTATGTAAAATGCTTTGAAACCCCCCCCAGCATAAACGGGAATAGAACTTCCAACAGTATGCCCAAATTGCAGGAGAAAAGCCATCACTAATCCTCCTCATTCCTACGAAGCTAGCTTTCTGTCTGCAGATACTGATACAGTAGCACAGACCTATAACTGCACTGTCTCAATTGCGACTGCACAAACAAGGCGCCACCTAGCTGTAGATGAGTGCACCTGTATGCGATTTTTTTTTCGCTTACAGTGTCACAGCTAATCAGAGAAATGTTGCTAATCTGGAGGGTAAAATAGGGAGGAAATCTTGATGTGCTAGAAAAAAACTGATTGCAATTTTGGAATCAGCATAGGCCAATTTGTTTTATCAGCATACAAATCTTTAGGGCAGTGGTTTTTAACCTTGTTAGAGTACCGAACCCAACAAGTTCATATGCACATTCACCGAACCCTTTATTAGTGAAAAACAAAAATATGACTTTTTACAAATTCAAGATGTCAAAAATGCATTTATTAAAAACAGAAAAAAGTAAATAAAATTTCAAGGCATAAGTATATGTTTTTTTAATTTTACGATATTCTATCACGACAGTCACCCGTTGACTATTGAGTGAACTAAATTTCCCACGGTATTGATTGGAGAAGCAATGTAATGTGATTATCTGCAGCCAGTGATGGTCAAGTGGGCGTGTCATAACTAATTGACATGTTGAGTCGGGTGTGTCTTAACCACCATGGCAGAGGCTCCGACGAACCCCTGAGACCGATTCACCAAACCCCTGGGGTTCGATCGAACTCAGGTTAAGAACCATTGCTTTAGGGGCTCTGTTTTCCTGACCGAAGTAAACTAGGCTTGGTGGGTGGCATATCTTTGTATTGCAATGTTTTAATTGGTAACTTCGCAGATAAGTGTGTGCCATCAAATCTGTGATAGGGAGGTTTGCGCCATTGAGGGAGTGGTCACAGCCAACTTCAATTATAGCCAATCAAATCGTCTCCTGGTGGTGCACTAGAGTGTTGACATGACAAAGCACGATTGGAGACCGTCCCCCACCCGTGAACATTTGTGTGCCCCCCATGGCTGTGCCGGCCAATGAGATGATTTGAAAAATATAATACAATGACATTGTCTACAATGCTCCCTGGACTGAAGTCACACAAGATTTGCAAGATGATGACATAATGTTTGACATATTTTTTCAGAAAAATTGGCATGAACTCCAAATTGTTTAACTTTGGAGGATCAGCTGAATCTTTGCTTACCGAGTTCTGCTGCTGACCAGCATCTGTGTCCGAGCTCATGGACTGCAAAAAGAGCTCCTGTGGTGAAATAGGACTCAAAGCCACAAAGCCCCCACGTGTCCTGTATGGTTATTGGACACACAATAAAACATGTAAACACGTAAAAAGATGCATGCATGCTTGCAAAGTAAAAATCAACTTACAGGGCGGATCCGGCGCTGTGGGCCATCATGGGCAGAGGCTGCGTGTTGGAGAGAATGTCCTCTGGAAGGGTGGATGCATCCAGACGCTTGAAGATTAGGTTGCTCTTCTGATTTCAAAAACAGAAACTACATTTTAACTTATATTTGATTTTGAAATGAAGTTGAGGACGCCATGATATCGTTGGCTTGACCTGAGCTTCCAGCTGCTGCCGCAGCTTCTTGGCCTTGCTCTGTTTGAAGTAGTCCATGATCATCATGGAGGCGTAAATCTTCCCCACCGTCATATCTGTGTCTGCAAACGCGACTCCTGTCAACGCTACAGCTAACGCTAACGTGGCTGCTTGACCATCACCACGGAGGCCCCACCTTTGTTGATGGGCACCAGGAGGTCCAAGTTCTTCTGCGGCAGGTAGGGCCAGATTATGCTGATCTCCTTTTGAAGTTCGGCATCCAAGGCGATGCGGTCTTCACCACCTGTGACACAAGCACTCACAAGGTTTTACCTCAGCTGGGAGACGGGAGTGATTGTACACTAGCGTAAACAAAAGGAAGGCTGTGTGCTTGCTATATGAGTTACAGTATATTGATGTGATGAGTTATATTGATGTGCCGCTTACTGAACGTGAGAAGCCTCATTGTCGACAGTTTCTTTGAACACGGCATGCAATAATTAACTTGATGAGGCCCATGCTGCTTCACAAAGACATGATTATTTACATTATTTGATCGTGGCTGCCTTTAAAGCAGCTCCTATCCCTGTTTCATAATATTGCTGTTGTAAATTGGGAATTTCTCCATTGTGAGACAAAAAAAGGTTTTCTTATCTTATAAAGTCATACATGAAACATTTTTATAACCTAATCTATGAATGACCTTGCCCATCTGTCCGTTTTAAAATCAAACATGGCCCAAGAACACTGCATAAGTTTACCCGCCACTGGGCTGGACGCACACAGAAAACACGCATGCGCATCTGCTCCTCACCTCGGGCTATTTTGATGTCCAGCGCCGTGCGTATGAGTGACATGAGGGTGGAGGTGAAGTGTACTGTCATGTCCTCGTCCACCGGCATGTTCATCAGCACCAGCCTCTGTGTGACAACAAAAGGGAGGAACGTTTTCCACACTTTTGTTTCCTAAAACCCTTCACATTCCTTGATATAGAGCTGGATCTTGTTACCTTATAGGCGATCTTAGCAGGGCATTTTTTGCCCAGGCCCAGCGGTGGAGACATGTGTGTTAACATCTCATACATGGCGGTGTAGTGGATGCGTCCACTTCATCGTGTAATAAGCGGGAAGGAGAACAGAAAAGAGAGGCATCATTGTTCTGCATCATCTCTTTGGTCAACGCAATTCGAACACATCTGCTGCCCTCTGCTGGAGAAAGAAGTGATCAGATCATCAGCAAGCTCTGCGGAAGCCTGACATTGAACCTGTTCATTTGAATCAGGTGTGTTGCAACAGGGAGACTTGGAAAACATGCAGGACAGCGGCCCTCCAGGACCCGAGTTTGACAACCCTGATTTAGAGTGTTCAATCAGCCTGGCATGCATGTTTTTGGAATGTGGGAAGAAACCGGAGTACCCGGACAAAACCCACACAGGCCCGGGGAAGAACATGCACACTCCACACAGGGAGGCCAGAGCTGGAATTGAACCCGGTACCTCTGCACTGTGAGGTTGACACGCTAACCACTGGACCACCATTAACAATGAAAAAAAAGCAAATACACATTGAAAAGAAAGTGAAAATAATTTCCTCAATTGATACAGATGTGGTGGTGGAGGCCGGTGGTCCAGTGGTTAGCGCGTTGACCACACAGTGCAGAGGTCGTGGGTTCCATCCCGGCTCTGGCCTGTGTGGAGTTTAGATCTCTCCGTGCCTGCGTGGGTTTTCTCTGGGTACTCCGGTTTCCTCCCACATTCCAAAAAACATGCAAGGCAGGCTGATTGAACACTCTAAATTGCCCCGAGGTGTGAGTGTGAGCATGCATGGTTGTTTGTCTCTGTGTGCCCTGCAATTGACTGGCAACTGGTTCAGGGTGTACCCCGCCTACTGCCCGAAGACAACTGGGATAGGCTCCAGCACTCTCCGCGACCCTAGTGAGGATAAAGCGAATCGGAAAATGGATGGATGGATGGAGATGTGGCAGTGGATCTCGTTGGATGGTGTCGATGGATGTCACTCTCAGATAATTCAGATGGAAAATCGGAATATATTTTATAATACTTTACCAAATTTCAACACCCAAAATAGAAAATACAGAAGAAAATAGAGAAAAAAAAGAAAAAAAAAGAACTGCCCATTAAAAAGAACTTTCAATGTAAGTAATTGAATACTGACAAAGTTTAAATCTAAATCATTTCCGATATTTGTCCTTTGATTAAATTCCCCACAACAGTGGAAGCAAGAGATGGATCTCACCATGCCAGGCGATCGTATTCTCCCCAGATTCTGACAAACTCGTCCAGATGATGCGGTCCAAGGATTGAGGAGTCTCGCGTCAGGTACTCAAAGTTATCCATAATGACAGCCACAAACAGATTTAACATCTGCAAGCGACAACACGCATTAAAACGGAAGACAAACATCATCATCTGTGTCGAGTTCGACTTCTGACCAGAAAGGAGCTGAAGAAGATGAAGGAGACAAAGTAACAGTAAGCGAAGTCTGTGCCGCAGCCTCCTTCGTGATCTGGGGACAAGGTGAAGGGGCCGATGGAGGGATCGGGCTCGCACTCCTGACCCGACAGACAGGACAGCATGATCTCTTGCCAGGACTCCCCCGTTGCACTCCTGAGGGTTTAAAAACCAGCGAGTGATTCATTTGCAAAACATTAAGCCACACGGTGAACATCAAGATGTGCTAACGCTGCGTGAGGCCCACCTGAAAAGCAGCATGAGGGCGCCGAAAAAGGTCTTGAAGTTGTTGTGCTGATTGATGTGGCTCTCGTCGTTCAGCTTGATGTTCCCAAACACCTGAAAGACAGGATACCAAAATTGCATTCCCAGTAACACCCGAATAAGGCGGAACTTCCAAAGGGAACACGATCCACTGCGTAACCATTGTTGACTTCTAAGTTGCTCTAATTAAAAAAAAAAAAACTCCCATAGGAAATAATGTAAATTAATTTGTTGCATAATAAAACCTTCATTAATTTATTCACTTTTTTTTTTACATGCAGATGATGTTTTAAGTAGCATCTTGAAATTGACACAAAACAAGTTTACCACAATTTATCTGACAAAAACAAGCATGGCTACTTACTTTTTATTGACAAGCTTCTCTGGTTGTTAGCCTTTATGCTTTAAGCTAGGTGCAGTTTAATTTAACATCTGCCTGGTCAAATGAATTGGTCTTTGCAAGTACAAATAGTAAGAAGCATCATGTAGTGTAGCACAAACTGCTGCTGAGATTTACCGACGCGACACATCATGTTGGTTTGAACTGCAGCTCTTAATTTAGTCAAACCCAAATTGTTCCACTTTGAAAGTTCCACTGAGGAGAGCCAACCGGAGACCTCACCTGCATTCCGATGATGGCGTAAATGAAGAAGAGCATGGCGATGAGTAGGCAGACGTAAGGCAGCGCCTGTTGGAAACAAAGGCTCCAACTGATCAGACTGTCTACTTTTTATTGAACGCAAAGTTACATATGTCCCAAAACGGACTTTAAGATGGCCTGCAGGTCATGTGACTGTCTACTCTGCTTTTGTCTGGGTTTGACAGTTTCCTGGTCGATTGCTGCTGTATTTTGGTGCAGCAGAACCAAAAGGATCTTAGTTGAATTTACTTCATGCTTATCCAATTGCTCACGCAGGACCTTTTTTTTCGTGTGTGTGCAGTGCTCGCCTTGAATTTTTCTAATCTTCTTTAGATGACCTTCCATTCCGTTCGCTCAATCCTGTCCCTGCGCTGTGGCTCCAACCACCTCTTTCGTTTCGTCGTGTTACTTTGAATTACTTTCATTTCCACGTGAACGCAGGGTAAGAATTCATTTGTACATCTTCATGGCTTCACCACCGAGGTCTGATCCTTTGCTCCCTGCATATTTCATTGGGAGAGGGGATCCCAGATCACAACAGCTACAGCTACTGTTCTTCGAATTGCCGGATCAAACGGTTCTTGACGGAAACCACATCAAACGGTTGCGCGAGATTCAGTTCTGGGAAGCACTACACTCTCGACGGCCCGCCTAAAAATAAGGGTTGAAGAGGCAAAACATGTGCGCAGATGAAAATAAATAATTCCTCTTGTGGGAGGTAAAATTTTCCAACCTTGAAAGACTGTACAAAGGTCCAGAGCAGAATGCGAATGGTGTAACCCTGCCTCAGCAGCTTGATCAAGCGGGCCGTCCGGAAGAGTTTTAGGAAACTCATGTTGATGGTGTTCATCGACTGTAACGTAGAAGAGGCAGCACATAGTAGTTTTGGATTCATGAATAATCGCATCGCATATTTGGAGTATTTCGGTTTCACCTGTAAATCCACAACAATCTCAGTGATGCTGCCAAGCACCGTGATGAAGTCAAAAATATTCCACGTATCTCTGAAATAATTCTGCGGGAAATAAAAGAACGGCATAATCATAGATGAATCCTTTCCATTTCTTTTACTTTGCAAACTTTTGTGGCTTTGAGTGTCCTTCCTCACCACAAAACCAAAAGCCATGATCTTGAGAATACACTCCAGGGAGAAGAGGACAGTAAAGGCTGTGTTCAGGTGCTTCAGGACCATGTCATAGGCCGTGGGGGCCGAGTGGTACTGAACAAACATTAGAAGGACACGTTAGGAGTCAGTCTTCATCATGGAAATTTTCGTGATGAAATGAACAGCAAATCTCTGTTCATCAATCATTTGTACAATTAGAATTTGTCACGAGACTCACAACATGCACATTCCACTGGAATACACGATGTAATAGACATTACGACTATAATTTTTTAATAATATATTATGATGTATGCTTGTATGTATGTGTCTATAAGCGTACATTTAAACGTACAAATAAAAAGCACCCGCTTGAACAAATTGATGTTCTAAATCTCTATTCAGTGATTCCGATTCATTTGTACAAGACTGGTACACCAGTCGGATAATACTGCATTTTATAACAGTGTATAGACAATTTGCATACAATGTATCATATATTCAAAATGCTCATTGTTTTGAAATGAATATTTTTTTTAGGAAAATGCATTTGCACAAATAAGAGCTCCCGATCTAATAATACCTTGTTGTAAACCTTGAAGAATTGATTCTGACCCATTTGTACAAAAGTCAATTTTGCAATATCTTATAATGATTAGGATGGCACAGATTTTGATTCTGTATCCTAAACGGTTCAAAAACAAAAATCACATCAAATGAATCATTTCTACTGGTACTCTCTGCGGTTGAGTAATTTGTCACCTTTATTCCCTATTTGACTAAAGTTCTGTGTCATTTTTTACCTTCATCATGAGGACCACTGTGTTCAGGGCGATCATCACCAGCACGGTGTACTCGAAAGAGGGTGATGCCACAAAGTGCCACAACTTGTACTGGAAGGTTTGTCTGTTCTGGGGCATGTAGCGCGTCATGGGCTTGGCACTGATGGCAAAGTCAATGCAGGCCCTCTGAAAAAGACAAAAAAAGTAACATGTGCATTACGCCTCAAGTGTGGTACAGTAATCCCTCGTTTATCGCGGTTAATGGGGACCAAAACCAACCGCGATAAACGAAAATCTGCGAAGTATCGACCAATTAACACATATATATATATATATATATATATATATATATATATATATATATATATATATATATATATATATATATATTTTAAAAAAAGCCGAAGGTTGTTTAGACAATTAAGGATGGAGAGACCTGCTTTTGTTCTTATAAGTCTCTCTCTCTCTCTCGCTCTCTCTCTCTGTCTCTCTCTTACTCTCAGCAACACACATACACTCACCTGCTCGCCCATGCGTGCAGCACACACACGTGCCCCACGTGGACATTCTGCACTCGAGCAGAGTGCGCACACACTAGCACGCATCGTAAACAACAATTAGACACTGATTTTTGCTGACTTCAAAATAAATAAATAAATAAAAATGTTATGAATGTTTGAAAAAATCCGCGATGCACCGAAGCCGCGATAAACGAACCGCGAAATAGCGAGGGATCACTGTACTGACATGGCGACCACCACGAATCATAAATGCGCAAACTGTTCATCATTTATGCTGGCAAATCCACACGTGGCGATCGGCTTTTTATGGTGGAGCACACCACACACAGTCGTAAACTGGCACTCGGATTTTCTTTTTTCTCACCATTTAAAAAGCAATCAGGGTGTTAGAGATCAGCATGTGTGTACCCTGCATTACAGTGCTTGTGTGTGCGGTGGTTGATGTGAGAAGGCCGCACCTCATTCTTCTCCAGGCTGCACTCCTGAATCATTTTGTCACCCTGCTCCTGGAAGGTGATGATGATCAGAGCCACAAAGATGTTGACGAAGAAGAAGGGAAAGACCACAAAGTACACCACGTAGAAAACAGACATCTCCATGCGATTCCCTCGACTTGGCCCCATGCTCTCCTCGGTCACGTCAGTGGAGTGCTGCAGTACCCTGTCGGCCAGACAAGCTCAACTTTGTTTCTGTTGTTCGTTTGAATCGTATATGTCATCCGCGGACGAGAAAAACACTGACTGAGGCCATCCTTCGCCGGTGGAGACGGTGAAGAGAGTGAGGAGGGCCCAGCAAACGTTATCGTAGTGGAACTCGTGTCTCTTCCACTCTCTCCTCTTCACCTCCTTCTTGTCCCTGGTGTAGTCGATGTAGTAGCCCCTGTGAGGCAAACATAAATACATTCGTGAATGGTCACTCCCCAGCAATTCGGAATGAGAGCCATCTCATCGAAAATCCCTTTCAAAAAGTCAATGATGCTCACTAATGGTTCAGTACATAACAGCAGACCAAACCATTCCTGGACACCAGTCATAATACTTGTCCCTGTCATTCCACAAATCCCATTACGTCGATCGTGATCGACCGGCAGTTCGTGGACAGGTCCCAAGTCGATCGCGAGGGGTGTAGAGGAGAAAAAAAACCCAAACATTTGTGTGTCTGGGTGCATGTTAGTAATATATTTTTTGTGTTAATGCACACTGCACCCCAATCATCCTATCAGTCTCACTTTCATAAAAAGTATTGAAAAAATAAAATAAAATACAGCAGGTTATCTTTAACCTACGGTGGCCCGTGACCTGCATCACCGGAAGTTGTTAGCGCTCAGCAGACTGCAATTGCAGCTTGTGGTCAGAGCTGTTGTGCAATATCTTTTATCGTTATCATTATTCTCATTCAGAGTTTGTTTCACGTATAATTCACAGAGGGCACGGGCAAAGAATAGGAATCTGGAGGGCCGAGAGAAGCATTTTAAAACGGTACGCGTGAGCTACGATAGTTAACAGGCTGCAAAAGTGCGTCGCATGCCTCTGTTGCTCTTCATGGCATGCGTGTGCATGTGCGTGCTTGTGCGCGGTAATGGGTTGATCGCGCGAGGTTGGTTGATCCAAAAGTAGATCTTTGGTCAAAAAAGTTTGGGCAACCCTGTGCTAAGCTATAAACAGGTCCTCATGTGCACAGGAAGAAAACTAGTAGATGGTTGGGCTTTTGGTGCGCGCACTTACTGGCACTCCTTCTCTGTGTTCATGGAGCTGTCGGTGCAGTAGAAGAACTTGCCCTTGAAAAGCTGCACGGCGATGACGGCGAAGATGAACATGAAGAGCTGGTACACGATGAGGATATTGAAGACATTTTTCAGGGACGTCACCACACAGTCAAAGACGGCCTACAAAAATATACGGGAGAGGGGAGGGGGGGGC
>CAAKHF010001446.1:2726-19282 GCA_901007745.1 Hippocampus kuda | reverse complement strand
AAACTTTTAATTCATTATTTACCGGTTGTCAGTCAGGTGTGTCATGTTTCGGTTTGTGACCAACAGGTGGCACTGTTGGGCTCTCCCTGCAGCTGCACACCTGTTGGTCGTTATGTAATTAGCTGTTGAAAAGGACTCCCGGCAGACCGCTCAGTGTCGGGTCATTGTTTGTTTGTTGGTTCCTGTCGTGTTTGTTCTGTAATGATGTTTAGGTCATGTTTCTGTTACTATTAGTTTTGAGCTTCAGTCATGGGTTTTGTTTGATACTTTGGATTTGTTTGTTTTTTCAGGACTTTGTTTTGGATTTAGTTTTCTGTGTTTTTATCAATACAATTCGTCAAGTACAACCTGCACCTCCCTCCTGCCTGCTTTTTGGGGTCCACCACCACTACCACGCAATGTGACAAGGTGAGCTTGACCCCTTAGTTCTCACTGAATCTTAATGTGTCTTTTTAAACATGGACATTAAAATATCCATTCATCCATCCATCCATCCATCCATTTTCTAATCCACTTATCCTCACAAGGGTCGCGGGCGTGCTGGAGCCTAACCCTGAACTGGTCCAACCATCCGCGCTCACACTCACACCTAGGGACAATTTGGAGTGCCCAGTCAACCTACCATGCACGTTTTTTGGAATGTGGGAGGAAACATTAAAATATTTTGTTCAATTTTATCCTTTCAATTTTGTGGGAGCAGTTTGAGACGGGCTCTTTTGTTTTCCAACATTAATGCGTCCCAGTGTACTAAGCAAGAGCAATAAAGGATAAAGAACATGAGAGCCCCCCCCCCCCCATCCACAACAGATTGGCATATTGCCTTTCATAAAGTGCGTCACTTTTTGCGCATGTTATTCCCAGTCATACAGTTCCATGAAACGGGTGATAGTTTGCCTTCAAGTTGAATGTGTTCCCTCACATTCTCCGGCAGACCAAGTGCGCAAAGCCCAATACTCCAAGGCATTCTCAAGGTTAGCGGACCTGTTGGATTCATGTTGAGCTGTGTTGTCATGACCATCAGTTTACAAACGGACACCTTAGCAGTACTACACATTCATTGTGGCGATGCTCCCCACAGGCCAGAAAAAAAGTGGGATCCTTGAGGTGATCTAACAGCTGTCGCCTAGTGTCAGAGCTCCGGTGACCCTTTAGACAAGAAAGATTCAGTTCGTTTTTTTTTTTTTTTTAAGCGACAAAATCTGCTTTGAACATAATGTATCACTTGCTTAGTGACGTAATGTGACATGACCTGCGATTCAAGCGATGCATCCATCCTGTTTTTGGACCATTAGTCCTGCTTCCCTTGATTGACTACTTGGGCATCCATCAAAGTCCGACCCATTAGGTCATCCACTCAACAGTGCAGTTATCTAGCCACCCACGCACTCATCCATCCATCCAACCAGCTAGCGAGCCAGCCAGGCAACAGCCATCCACACAAGCAATCCATCCAGCAACCTGTCTGGTCGTCTATCAGTTCATCTGTCCATTAATCCAATGACTCATTTGCCTATGATCCACCTGTCCACCAAACCTTTTAGCCAACTGTCCATCTGTGCATCCGTCCATTCATCAATCACTGTAAGTCTGTCTGATATCCTTTAATGTTCAGTATTAAGTTCATTTGGAGTGTTAGTATGCAAAAAGGCTAAATTAATCCATTCACATTGTGATGTTTTGTCGAATCCATTTGTGTCCACGTGTTACGTCTTCCCTCTCGATCATTGCAGCACTTTGCTCTCTGCTCTGGCCTTGAAATGAGCTTCGCCAACTTCCCAAAACTTGCTGGTGTCAACTGCAGCAGTTTCTCATATTTGGCAGACTGGACTTTTTTGAAGAAGAAGGAAATGCAGAAAGTTTGAAAAAGTGCAGAAGAAAAGAGAGTCACGCAGAGAGTCTTCATTCATCCAACAAACCATGTTTTAAGGCTACGGGTGCAAGATGATGCCTTTAAGGCATACAGTGGATTATTTTTATTCTGGGCCTCGTGCACTTTTTCACTTGATACCTTCTGTTTGAAATTGCACCTCATTGCCAAGCGCAGCCATCACGCATTACTCCCTGCTGTTGCGTGCCGTACGAATATGAAGAAGAAGCACAATCAATATTGCTTAAGACTTTGGCTGCAATAGCGCCGAACAATGTTGCACATCCTCGGGACCACTGTTATCTCAGGATATGACACCAAGTTATTATCTTCAACACAGAGGAGACAAGCAGGATTAAAGCAATCTCTGGCCCTGTTTAATGTAAAGGCACCTGGCGAACGGGAGAGGATCGGATTTGTCTCCCCACCAGAATGTAATTTTGTGCCTTTGACAGAAGCTAATTCAATCACACAGTGCCAAGTAACAGTGCGCCCAAATTCATTGTGCTCACTAGAAGCGAATGTGAAAATAGGAGCTGGGTGGAAAAGAAGGGACACAAGAGACAAAGACAGACTTGGAGCGGAGAGGCTGGTGAGGAGAATGAGTCTGGCAGGTGGATGAACACATACGTTACTTCAGCATGCGTATTCACGAGCTTATCCTTTCAGCCAGATATGGAGGAAGAATGTGCGCCTGTCAGCTCCACTCCATCTAAAAGACACACTGGAGTAGAGATACACAAATCGTGTAGACACGAGTTTACATGAGGTTGGTGTGTGTTTGAGTAGAATGCTATGACAGGATTGAAAACGGCAAAATGAAAACTCAAGCTGCCATATAACACTCCATTCATGTGTAGATTATTGTTAATGATTCCAGACCAACCCGCAAAAGGGAACATACAGTATCCTACATGTTGTTAGGCCTGAAAGGGCGCACAGTTTCTGACTTTTTTGGCTGAGCAGATCCCCCCCATTGACATAACCTTACACATCTTCATGGAATATACGCACTTTGGGTGGAGCAAACTTTAAATGATGGTGTTCCCTCACTTGCTTGTGTTATGTTTCTGTCTGGTTAAGTTTGGTTTTGTTTCCTCATGTGCCCTTTTTGTCATCACCTGTTCTCGTCATCAGCGTCCCTTGTGTTGAACCAATCAGCTCCCTCAATCCTTTGTGTCTTGTCCAGGTGTTTCTCGTTGTCTCGTCACTTTGCTTGTATTTAGTTTCCTGAGTTCTGTCAGTCAATGTTGGGTCATTTTGAGTTGTGAGGATGTGAGTGTCTATGTGCTCCGCTCCTGTCACGTTTTGTCACAGGTTTCTTTTGTTACTTGGGCTCCTTGTGATTTCTGGGACTTTGTTTGAGCACTTATAGTGAGTAATTCTCCAGTGTACTCATTCATCATTCATTCATCTTCCGAACCGCTTTATCCTCACTCGGGTCGCGGGGGGTGCTGGAGCCTATCCCAGCCGTCTTCGGGCAGTAGGCGGGGGACACCCTGAATTGGTTGCCAGCCAATCGCAGGGCACACAGAGACAAACAACCATACACGCTCACACTCACACCTAGGGACAATTTAGAGTGTTCAATCCGCCTGCCAAGCATGTTTTTGGAATGTGGGAGGAAACCGGAGCACCCGGAGAAAACCCACGCAAGCCCGGGGAGAACATGCAAACTCCACACAGGGAGGCCGGAGCTGGAATTGAACCCGGTACCTCTGCACTGTGAAGTCGACGCGCTAACCACTGGACCACCGGGCCGCCTTCCAGTGTACTCCTGTCTGTATTTTCGTTGAATACATCTTGGTCAGTTCCACCCTGCTCCTCCTTGCCTCTTCTCTGCCTTTTGGGGTCTACCACCACCACGCACTGTGGCAGCTTGGACTGCATTTAACCAAAGGTTTAAGCGCCATTCCTCTTGTGCACTCCAGAGGCTGTGCTAAGTTGGTGAGGATGTAACATCATATTGCTCATTTCGAGTCATTTCAGCTCCTTCGAGAAGCCGGTGACAGTCGGCTGACTAGTGCTAACGTGCGGCCTGGGCGAGTGGGCACACCTGGCTCATATAAGTTCACCAACTGCCCAACGGCCATAATTTGATCCTACCACATGATGCCAATGGCCAAATGTCAACATTATTATTATTAATTTGTCAAAAAAAAGATCAGCGCTAATCACAGACAACTACAGTCATCATATTAGTGCTGTGAGTTTGTATTAATTTGTTATTATTTGTTTGATTGTGGTGAAAGCAGGGTTGCTGGGCAACCAGCTCAACTACCACTCGTGTTGCATTGGCTCCAAACATGCATTCAATCATGAGCAAAGTATTCTGAATACATTACTTGAATTGGATTCACTGTAAACAGAACGCAAAATCACATCACAACAACAAAATCAAAGTAGCCTGTTAGATAACACATGTCACATCACTAGTGAACAAGAATTTGTATCACTTCTGGATCCACTGTGCAAGTTAATTTCACATTTAAAGTGTAACATATTTTACAATAGATCCTGTGGTATTCATGCCCCATGAAAACTCCACGCTGCAGGAATTATAGGGCCATCCTCAGAATTAAACGAGTCACGCAACTTTGGCGGTTGTGCCCAATTTCCAGGATCCGCATGGTTGAGTTGTCAGAAGTCTGCGTGAGAGAATCGGCATACCACGAAAGCGTTTAAGCCAGATACGTTTAAAAATATAATTAAAAAATGCCAAAAGTACAATATGCTCTCAGGTGAAAATTTCAAGAGACAACACAAAAAACAAACAAAAATATTTTTTACTGCTCCTACACGCTTGAAACTCATTTTAACTTGAATATACACACCTTTGAAACATTCAAACATATTTAAATACACCAGGCAAAATTTGCAAGCATGAAAGACTTTAAAGCATTGATAAGTGCTGGGTGCTGTGAATAACTTTAAATGTCAGTTATGCCCAGAGCATGGAATTTTTATATCTGGTTGTTATGTTGAGGGGGAACAGAAAAGCAGTCTCAATACAATGGCTGTGTAAATCCATCGTTCTCGGAGCATATCCAAGAGTTTTATTTTTTCCGGAATGGGTCAGAAGCTTCCTCTGGCGCTCTACCAGAAACCTTTGAAGATGCTGGATGCTTGAGGGCCATTATAGGGCTTTAAACTGAACTGTTCGATGTTGCCATTAGCCAATTGCTGTGTTGTACAGAGGGGTGTGGGACACCGGTGAGTGAGTTATTCACACGTGTAACGCAACACTATACCAGGCACCAGATAGCAACACACTGTCGGTGTAATAAGTGTGACTAAAGGAGAAAATGGGCAAAATTGAGAATGGCAATGCTGCAGGGGTGGCTGAGTAACCAACTCGTAACTTGCCATTCGTCCACTGTACATGCAGCAGGTGTGTGAAAATGTAATGTGCATGTGCAGGTTCTCTCCCACACAGAATATACACCTTTTCAATCCTTCAATGACAAAAAATGTGAGATATAAAATTATTTCTGAACTTGCATTTCATCCTCCTTGAACTGTTTTTATGCTAAAATAATCAGGTTGTCACCCCCAGAAAAGACTCAGAATTGAATTATTGGGCAGACACTATTCAAGCTTTCTGGCAGACCATGTCTGTTCCTTTTAAAGTTATTGAAAGTGTCATTTCTGCCACCAGCGTTGCATTAATGGCGTCACAGGTGAGGTGACAAAATATTTCTTTGCTGCCACCCACAGTGTCACCACGTCCATCTCCAAGTAAGGCTCGGGTGTTGGAACTGCATGACGTAAACAATTCAGCTGCGTATTATCAACAGACAGTCTGGAAAGTATTCACAGCACTTCACGTGTTATGTGAAAGCCTTCTTCCAAAAGGAAATAAATTAATTTTTCTAAAAATTGCTGGAGAGATCTGACAAAGAACCTGATGGAGTTTGAGAAGTTCTGACAATAGGAATGGCCAAAACTACCCAACATTGGTGTGGCAACCTTGTGGCATCATTAAGAATTGAGGCTGTTATTGGTGACAAAGGTGCATAAATCAAAGTTCCAAGCAGAGGCTTTGAATTAGAATGCGCAGTACATGATTTTTTTCTTTTTATCAAATCTCTTCTAATCAATATATTTGTGTTATGATGTGATGTTGAGTGTAACATTTTGTGCGGAAAAATAGTAGTTTTATTTTTATTTTTATATGTATTATTTTACGTATTTTTTTACTTTTATGTTATTTTATTTGTATGTATTTATTTTTATTTTATTTATTTTAATTTTTATAATTTTTAAATTTTTTTAATTTATTTTATGTATTTGATTTATTTTTATATGTAGTAACATATAAAAATAAAACAATAAAATAATAGAATAAACTAATAGTATGATTAAACATTACACATATATTGAATAAATGAAAAAGCTTTTCCTTTTACACCTTTATATACAAATCCCTAAACAAGTAGTCTGGCTCAATTTCCGCTTTACCATGACAGACTGATACAGATTCCACATCACTGCAGACACTGCACTGATCCATCTGCCAATCTCCCTTTTCCATCCTTGCCTCACTTTGTGAACAAGACCCCAAGATACTTGAACTCCTGCATTCAGGGCAGGTTCTAATCCATAATTTGGAGAGGGCACGCCACCCTTTTCCGACTGAGGACCATGGTGTCAGATTTGAAGATGCTAATTTTTATCCCAACCGCTTCACATTCAGCTGCGAATCGTGACAATGAGAGTTGGAGATCACGACTTGATGAACAGCAGTCCCGCACTGTCTGCAAAAAGCAGAAATGCAATCATCATGCCACCAAACCGGACCCCCTCAGCGCCTCGGCAGTGCCAAGGAATTCTGTTCATAAAGGTTATGAACAGAATCCATAGGTGACAAAGGGGAGCAATGGTGTTGGCCAGCTCTCACTGGAAATGAATTTGACTGACTGCCAGCAACGCGGACCAAAATGGCATCAATCGTACAGCAACCAAACAGCCAAGAAGGACTCCTTCTTCAGGTTGACGGCATCCCTCACCGCTGTGGTCACCGACCACCTCCTGCCCACAGCTCCGGTCGGCTGGAGGTGCGGAACATGGACCACTTTGACTAAATGGCCATCCATATTTTGTACTCGTCACAAAGGGTCTTTTGAGCTGTGCTTTGTCTGGTCCCTCACCGAGGTCGTGTTTGGGTGACCCTGTTGGGGGCATCAGGCTCCAGGCAACTTAGCCCCTAGCATTACTGGGGCACACAAACTCCTCCACCATGAGAAGGTGACGGCTATACTCAATAATAACAATGATTTTTGTTGTTGTCATTGTGAAAAGTTCAAATGTTACAAGAATGAAGTCATTCATCTCTTGCTCTATTTTTGGTGGCTCTAGATGCCTCATAATTAATTGATTTACTCTATTGACTGTGAGCTGAAGTAGACTGGAAGTGACTTGGAATTTCTTAGCATAATATATTCCTCTGATCTATCGATCACTTTGATTGGCTGGAAACCAGTCCATCTCTTGCCTCAAGTCAGATGGAATAGGCTCCAGCTCAGCCATGTATGTATAGTAGTGAGGACAAGCACGATGGAAAATCGATGGATAGAAGATAAGAGTAACCCCCAGTATATGTGGTACAGTGCATTACCTCTCATACAAAACCGTCATAAGTGGTCTTAAAGTGAATTACTCAAGTGAGATTAATGCTCTGTTCAAGTTAGAATACAAATTGTGAACAAGAAGAGTACACAAGAGATGAAATAGTGATGACACCAATCCAATGCTAATCCATCATGGCAAACACCAAACACTTTTCAGATTGCCCCCCAGCTAAATGTGGGCTTTCTAGACTGATCAAAGCACTCTTGACTTCTCGATTGCGGTACTCTACAGTCCTTTTATCTGACCGTAAATAGTCATTCCAGGGGATGTTTTTCATGCGATGAGTCACTTTTTGTTTTTACTTAGATGATAAGGTCTATCAAATTACCACTGAAAGCTAATTGCCTACTGTGCCTGCATTGGACAAGTCTGACAAATCTAAAAAAAAAAAAAAAAGTACTGTCAAGTGAAAGGGCAGACTGTGCGAGCTAGACAGCTGGGCAGGAATGAAGAGTGAGTTGTTCAATTCATAAATAAAGCTTCCACTAATTCGGGCTCAACAGCTGAACTCACCAATCCACAGATAAAATCCTCCCTCGGCCACGAGGGGGTGCTGTTGCTGTGTGCAGAGCTGCCCTGTGGCTTGGCTATCCTATTGAGACAGATGAGATGTGGCTTCAGCCTCAAACTGATTTAAAAGAAGCAATTGAATCTGTGTGGACTGTGATGGGTTACCCAGAGCACTGCAGAGGCGCACGTCGAAATAATGAGATGCATTTGTTTACCCCTTCACCCTCCCACACCGCCCATGCGAACCCTCTTCCCGGAGAAGCGTCAATTGACAGTGCCTTTGCTCTCCATCTACTCGGGCCGGATTCTTCACATATCACTTGTTGTGCTCCTGGCAACCAAACAAATCTTAAACTAAGAATAATGATATGTACACGAATGAGGCAGGCAGGTATCTAATTTCATCCTTGCTTGCTGGCCAATTCTTCTAATCTCTTTCTCACTCCATCATGTCTCTGGTGGTTAACCCCCCTCCACACCGCCAACTCCCAGCTTTCCGGCTTCTCCCAACGCAATCCTTCTTGATCGCTGCAACTAAACTACACAAGTGCGGAGTGAAGGTGTGTTCCAGCTCATGCTGGAAATTACAGCCCCTCCATCCGTCACATCCACTCAGGCTAACCATGTGACCTAATCAGCCTAGTCAGGATGAACTTCAACACACACACAGGTTTGTACAAATGCGATAGCAGAGAAGCTCTCATCCTGTTCAATTTAGCAGACATGCACTCAGAGCAAATAAGAGAGAGCAAACATGCTGTTCTTTTAATTAACTCTTTCCCCTCACTCATTGTCAACTTGCCTGTCTGCTTTCATTTATTTATTTATTTTTTTAAATCCGGTTGCCTGCGTTCCCTCTGTGTCCCGGCTGTCTTATTAAGGCGCGTATGTGAAGAGAAAAATAGAGAGGCATGCAAATTCTGCTCAGACGAGAAACAGTGAGCCGCAAAATTCAATTCATTACACAAATACAGACGGATGGATAGATAAGGCAGATAAGAAGCAGATTAACAGGCACACATCAGTATGCATAAGCAGCTTTTTTCCCTCCCTTCCCTTTTTTTGTTCCTTTCACATAGAGACACACTCACTGCCTTTTCTTTTTCATGCACACAAACTCAAAGATAAACTCAAGTGGACACTACAAGCACACATGAAATCAGTCAAATGAATATGCGCGCAGGCTTCATTTGTTTTGTTTTTCTCAAAAATCAACCACCAGCATGTCAAACTCATTTCCTCAAAGATATATTACAGGGATATCAGAAAATAATTTGGCCTCCAAAACATGTTAAATCAAAGGAAATAATAGAGAAGACAGACAGACACAAATCAGCTCTGTTAGTCAAGGATGAAACACAGTTTTAGACATGTGTGCACTCTGAGGCACACACACACTTCAATTTGTCTTGAAAATACCATTTGAGTGTAAATTCGACTTCCAATGGACATCACACTTTTCTTAGATGTTGGAAGTTTCCGACTGCCACTTTGGAGGTATGAAACATTCAAGGCGAACTCAGTGTATTTTTCGGCAACATTTCGCGTCACTAAGTCCTCGGCCTCTAGACAAGTATAGCAATGCAACTCTACAGTAAAAACAGTCTAGACTTGTTCTCCTAAAGGCCACACACAGAAAAATCATACGATGCAAAGGCCTCTGTGACTTTGGCCACTTTCTTAACGCTTTCATGGATGATCCGCTGGGACCACCTGATGTTCTCGATGGTTCTGAGAGCTCTGCTCTTGAAACCATCTGTTCTTGCAGCCATCTAGATTCTTGTTCAAGTGCCGTGTGAGGAGGATGGAGAGTCCTGCTGAATTGTCGATCCATAGCTTTGTGTTGCAGTTTCCAGAGAGATTACAGAGCTGATGTTGTCGGGGCTCTGCTGTGAATCATCTCTGGTTTTAGTTCAGTGTTGTCTGTCAATATGGAGCCCAGATTTACTTTGTACAACATTACTAATGTCTAGCTGGAGAGTGGGTGGATCTTGACTGTCAGCTTACATGGGGCAGGGTGTGAATGGTCTTTTGACTCTTTTGTCAATGTGTCCCGCAATTAACCAGTTCAGGTCTCCCCCTTCTTCTCACCCAAAGTGAGCTGGGATAGGCGCCAGCCAACGTTAGTGAGGGCAAGTAGGACAGAAAATGAGTCGATGGAAGGCTTTAACAAAGTTAAAAAAAAAAAATATGCATCACTTTTTCTATAAATCTTCCCAAGTGATTACCGGTACTTCTCTAGCATTTTTAGGAAATCATAGTGTGCCGTCATTGATGAGCTCTTTCCAGAATAGGCCCACGGGCTAGTCATCTGATCATTGGCAGCGCCCTAGTGCTCGCAGGTACCATGTTGATAACCACTGATTGGTTTAACCTTTTCATGCCCCCTGTAATGTGATAACATGATAAACTGTCCACTGCAGTAACCGCTGTCCCTGAAAGCGTTATAGTCTTTCATCATTTGAGGTAGCAGTATTCTCATACTCTCAAGGTATAGCATCGTTCTGGGCTTGTAATAAACACGCTATTTAAGTTCTTGTCCTTTCGTGGGGTTATACTGGGCAACTGTCAGATCTTTTCATG
The DNA here is from genome assembly GCA_901007745.1 of Hippocampus kuda. Taxonomy (NCBI): domain Eukaryota; kingdom Metazoa; phylum Chordata; class Actinopteri; order Syngnathiformes; family Syngnathidae; genus Hippocampus; species Hippocampus kuda. Next base: position 8,691 of record CAAKHF010001446.1, on the reverse strand, counting down.
GACACAGATGAATAAAGTCACCATGCTCTGTGTTGCTTGCACCATCCCTTATAAATTGTTCTATAATTCATAACAGGGAGTCCTGAAATGAAGCCTCATTACATTCTCTTTGAGTTCTAGTCATTAGGCACTGCTAAGATTAAAAAATAAATAAATAAAGCATCACCGCCCTGGTTCCTAAAATGTCCTCTCTAACTCCCCAACAAAAAAATTATAATAAGCCTAAACATATGGGGGGCATGTGCATGCATATCTCAGTAAGACCCGACTGGATGACTAAGGCAGTCTAAAATCAGAGCACATTAAAATTTATTTGGAATATTTGCAAGCGGTATCTGTACATCCATGCAATTCTCTCAGGGGAGCGATAGCTGTTCATTAATGGGATTAAATGCTTGAGCTAATGGTACCGAGACACAGGATGTGTTAGGTATGTGATTGGCAAAGTGAGGGGGAACTTTCAGTTGAGGAGGGGCTTTCAGTGACTGGGCTAGAGGTTGTTATTGTCATGGATTACTCACTGGCACTTGATCTGCCTATTGCAGTAATCCCCCATCCAAACGCTGCAGGAAGGCAAAAACACACAAGAGTGATGTTGCACTGATGGAAATGTCTTGAAAACATCACTTTGTAAGCCGACGAATGGGTCTTATTGACATTTTTGCCGGCTATTTACTGCCTGTGGTGATCCATCTTGAATTAGCCAGTCATGATACCACTCCCGCTGACCCAAGAATCCAATTATACAACCAGCAATCCCCTGTTTTGTTTTCACACTCTGCCCCTCTCTGCCACTGTATCCCCTCATAAAGCGTTTATAGTGTTTTGATTTGATGCAGGGCTTGATGGGCTACGACCACGGTTGAGTGGCCAGCGGTGCGGGGCCTTGGGAGCTGTAGTTCAATGACTGAGAAGGCCGCGGAAAACTCATCAGAGACGGTACTCTTCAAAAGGACGCGCGTTTTCCCAGTCCCAGTTCAGCACTAACACGAGATTGGATTTATCAGCTCATTATCAAGGCTCAGATTAGTCATGTATTTTGAATCAGTTGAGTATGTGAGGTGGAACAAACGACCCTTTTGGAGCAACGTTGCAAGTGCATTTTGAAGTCGGTCCCTTCACACTTTCGCCCTTCATAAACGGCACAGCTGCAACTGTCCATCCTCGACAATCCACAGCTGGAGAGTTCGTTCCCAAGACGCCCAACTAAAACACTAGAGAAGCACAGGAGTGTGGAGAGGATTCTCAATGGAGGATCAGCAGATGTCCTCCTAAACAGGCTACATCTACCAAAAATGCTTGATGCAACCATCCATATTTTTATACCATAATTTTGTTCAGGGTCAGGTGGAAGCTTGAGGCTATGCAAGATAGATGACTTTGGTGGAGAGGCGTTGGAATGACCACCAATCAATCACGGAACTGACGCAGAGATACACTACTAATTACAATTACACCAGGGGGGCACCGCTGAGTCTTCAATTAATGTAACATACTGTGGAAGGAGCATCCAGGTGGAACAAGCCCGAGTACAGAGAAGACATGTGAATTTCCCACAAAAAACCCGCTCACCTAGCTCTGTCAATCACTCCATCGGGCCATTCATCAGCCCATAGGGCTTGACACAAAGACAGGCCACCATTCGTACTCACATTTCAAGTCGTCAATTAACCCAATCTTTCACGTTACTGAATTACCTTGACAACATGCCAGACCGACACAGCAAGGACAGAGACGCGAAACCCTCTCGCCAAGTCACAACAGAGTTCACCATTTTACCGCTGCGCCACCGTGATGCTACACAAATACAATTTGAAATGTACTTTTCCATTTGTGACCAAGATGAAAGTTGGTTGACTTGCAGTGTGTGGGAGTCAAGTCTGCCATGGCTGCAGGTGTGGGCCTGCTGAAGGACGTAAGACAAAACACTTTCATTCAAAAGGAGATGTCTGCGCTCTATATGCCTCTTTATATTCTACACTGCCACCACATCCCTCCCATCGGCCCATTGATGTCAGGAAAATGTGCTCTCTTCCCAGGAGGAATAGTAGAGTGAGGCTGCTAGAATCGCCACGGTAACACCCCCCCCCCTCCATCCCCCACTCTGAAATAAACCCTGTCCGTAGCCAGAAAAGCCTGGAAGCGAGGCAGCGGGGGAGAAATGGGCAGCGGGACTTAAATAAATGAACTTGGCCTGGACAAGAAAGTCTCCCGTCACATATGGGCTTGCTCCCACAAGAGCAAGGGGCATAAGATGGAGATGTTGTTCGAGGGCGAATATGAGGCGGTCCAATATTATTGTATTTGTGCTACTTAGTACTCACCATGGCATAATTCATGATTATTGATACAAAGGGGATAAATTGCCATGTGGCATTCAGTGAAAGCAGGATATAGTCATAGGTAAAGGGTGGTCTCGCACAGTGTACCATACAGGGTGTTAATTTTAACACTGGCAAAGTGTTAATATGAATCCACACCACTACTAAAGTAACATTTACGAAAGCCCGTCCGTACCTCACTGAACGGTGAAGGTTTGCACGTGTGTGTGTGTACAAAAATCACAAGGCAGCAAAACAGACAGAAGACGATGGACACAAAACAATTAACAAAACATACTTAAGTCCATTTGCTGGACGCCTATGTGGCCAAATGAGAAAACCTGACAAACTAATTGATGAGGCCTTGTCTTCCAGATTGGGGAAGGACACTTGGATTTTCACATCATTTTATTTCCATGTTGCATTTTGGAGAGTTGGCAGATTGTTTGTCAAGCAGCTGATAAATGACGATCATTAGACTGAATAGAGTCAACTGGGCTTCTCACCAGTCCCCAAAAAGTCATTTTATGAGCCAATTCTTTTGTTGTGCAAATACCATGATGTCAAACTTTTGCTCACTTTTCGCAAAGTTTGATGCCATCTTGTAAGTGACGAAGAAAGTTGTCTCGACTCTAACCAATGAATTTCAATAATTCCGTAAGAGTGTTCAATTTCAAATACACATCAAGGTGACACCTCACATTGAACAACATATCAGTGGCTATTTTATTGCTGCACGGTGTTAAAGCAACACCGACATTCTATATACATAATAAACGTTCAAGAAAACAGTATGAGCTCATGCCATTTCAACTCATATCTCGGGACGGCTTTAAGCAATGGAGTGTTCCAACCTTTCTTATTTCTAAAATTATATAATACTGTATGTCTTTTTTTCCCCTCTCAATTTGAATGAAAGGTGAACCGTTTTTGAGTTGGAGGATGTTGATGTTGTGGGAGGGGATAAGCTGTAATGTAAATAGGAGTTCTACAGCAAAGAACAGACTGAATTCAGTGACTTATCTTTGGTGCGGCTGGATTCAATATGCCTGCGACACCTTATCTTTCAGTCATGCCAAGCTTTATCAGTAGAATATTGAGCAGCTCTTGATAAGCCGACTGACTGCCAGTTAAGAGGATGGCAACAGTGTATGTGACAGGAAAACTGGTCTGAATATACCATTCATTGTTTTGTTGATCTGAGGAACTTAAGAATTGCTGAAAAACTCACTTTTTACAGAGACCCAAGTGGTACTGGACATGATTGCAACACGGGCTTTGGACTGACTTGCTTGACACTCAAAAGGGACGTCAACTGGACATGCGAGTGGCCGGGAAAGGACGGAGGGAGTCCTTAGTGTGCGTGTCACGTTGACTTGCGATGGGGACACCAAACACATGTAAATTATTCATAGTCCTCCTCTTTTTAGGTCAGAAAGTGAGCTCGGAGTATGAACCGCAAAAAATCAATTTGTACAATGACAGTCAGACTTTTTATTGCAGTGCCCAATGCGACTAATTCTGGGTCCTGTTTGAGTGGATAAAAATAGCCAATCTGCTTGTATCTTTGAAAGGGAAACGTCACACTTTCTGAAGAAGCATTAAGCATTCAGTTTTGTAACACTTTCTAAGAATGGTAATGATAAGGGAGGTTCATAAATGGTTTATAAATTTGGGTTAACCGTTTAAAACTTCAAATCAGCCCCTGACAAGAAGAACAGAAAGTAAGGCTATTTATTGCTACACTGATTTGTCCATTTGTCATACTACTTGTTCTGAATTAGTCAATTATATCACACTTTAAAATAAGTCACAAATACAGGGTGTCCCGAAAGCCATTCTACACTTCCTTTTTTATGTTTTTTTTTGTTTTTTTTTGGTTAGAGTGATCAAATTTTACCTGAACTGACTTCATTTTGTTCAAAGGGTTCAAATGGAAGATTATGATGCTCAAAAAGTTTAAGTCGGCACAGCTAAACTTTCATCACTAGCCAAAGCATAAACTGAATTGAGCAAGGGCATCAAACTACGGTATTAGATGAAACTCCTTAAATGCTGAGCCCATCGTCTGCTGGACATTGTTTATTAATGATTTACAATGCAGTTGTAATATTGTAAGGAACCTGTTCAATACAAATGAACCGGTCCAATATGTAAAAGCTCGCCTACGCATCAAAGATATATTTCACTTCAGAATTAATTTTCATAACAGTAAATGAAATCCAATCTCAGATTCGCAACACAGAGTCTATTAACCAAAGCCAGGCGGAGCTCTTCTCTACGGGTCTCTCATCTGATAGCCTGGCATGCCAACAAGCCATGATCCGTTTGATGCATCGCCAAATCCTGTGGGGATTAGATGGTGTGCGGTGTGGCTTGTGCAGCTCCTGACTCGCTGGCTCGCAGCCTGCTAACATGTGCAAAACAGCATTTTGGTCTGACAAACATTCAATCTCAAATGCATATGTCAACTAAGTTGGCAAGGTAATTAATGCCAACCAGAAGCAATTTTCACATCTAAGTTATCTTTGAGTGCGTAGAGCACAAGAGTGAGAGGAGGGTATTAATCATATCCCTCTTTTCTAAATAACTCACAAATAGTGTAATCAAGTTGGAGGGTGTGTGTATTTATAGCACGTGAGATGGCGGATGGCTACAGCGCAATTTGCTCATTTGTCCATTAGTCTGTATTTATATCAGCGAGGGCCTTCACATTTTGGAGATACAGTATATCTTCATGGCTACTCTGTCCGCTCCAGGCAGATTTATTGTCGCACGGTGCACACGTAAAACCACGCATACGTTCTCCAACAGAGGGGCTCCAGTTGTTACGATGACGAATTTGGGCGTCTTTTTAGAGCCGCCGTAATCAAGTGGTGTGACGAGCGACCTCTCACCCAATGTCATCTGGGATTGGCTCCAACCTCCAGTGGCTCTACATGATTAGTGTTATACATAATGGATGAGGAGCTCATTTTTCAGGGGGACCGCGCAGTATTTTAACAGCTACAAAACAGTCAGCCCATGAATATGAAAAACATGTAAAATATTTGATGGCAGTTCAACACGGTTAACTGCTTCTGTTGTTAATTTCCGGCCCACTCAGCACTATAAAAAAGTTTTGAACGTGTTGACCAGTGTTTAAATAAGTCTGTGTTTTCAGTGTGCTTACTTAAAAAAAAAAAAAAAAAAATATCTGCACAAACAAATCAAGTGATTTGATATTTCTATATATGCATGTGAGCTTATGGAAACTGAGGGTGAGACATTGAATTTAAGAACATGTTGAAATCAATGCTGACCTCTCGTGTATTCGTGATTGAGTGACTCAAGATTTTTTTTTTAGCATCTCTAAATGGCATTGAGGGCCCCAATCAGTGAAAGCTGGGGGATATTAAGTGCGGTTAAGTGGCATCTTAAGTGATTTTGCTCTTTCTCTGCTGTGTAAAGTGATTGCATATACTGTATCAGCGTGCTTCCTCACTCTTTATCTGGCCATGGGTACCTGCAATTATGGCCATTTTATTTCTAAATGAGGCTTTGATAAGAATAAGAATTGTATATTTGTGTGTGTGTGTGTGTGTGTGTGTGTGTGTGTGTGTGTGGTGTGTGTGTGTGTGTGTGTGTGTGTGTGTGTGTGTGTG
>CAAKHF010001445.1:13768-24992 GCA_901007745.1 Hippocampus kuda | reverse complement strand
GTGTGTGTGTGTGTGTGTGTGTGTGTGTGTGTGTGTGTGTGTGTGTGTGTGTGTGTGTGTGTGTGTGTGTGTGTGTGTGTGTGTGTGTGTGTGTGTGTGTGTGTGTGTGTCATACAGGTTTAAGATGAAGATTTTTTTTTTTAACTGCACATGCAGATTAGCGCTTATCAATAATAAGCAACACAGCACAAGAGCGCTATTTCAGGGCAGCACCTGCACCCAAATCTGTCCCCATAGTGTCTGGATGGCTGAAAGAATTGTTTTCATCGACTGCTTTTTATGCATCGGCTCTGCTTTACTTCATCTTCTTTACTACTCAGTAAAAAAAATAAAAAAAATCCATGGGCCCCATCGTCAGAAGTTGGTAGAGGATGCGGACACCACCCCACCCCCTCAGCACATATTGGTACACTGAAACCCGAGCCGCCGGAAGCGGCCCTGCGCATCATCAGGTCGAGGCAGACAAATAACTCAGCGTTTGAAACGTGCTCTCGTTGTGCCCGCTTTATTTTCTCTTTCATCTCCATCACTCGGCTCCTGTCGTCTTCGTCGTCTTTTATTATTTTCCTTTGGGCTCTCGTTGAAACCATAAGAAAGGAAGTGGGGGTGGTGGAGGGAGAGAGAGGAGAAAAAAAATACCTGTGTTATCTCAATACGAGCTCGCGTTTAAAGACAAAACGAGCTGCGGCTGGCTGGGGTTTAGTTAGGCCCCCAAATTCCAGGAAATATTTTCTTGCGCCATTCCCTGAAGATTTGTGGTCGTCCTGCCCACAATATCCCTATAATGTTTTCGGTGGAATTTCCACAAACGATAAAAAGCAAGTTTGGAAGAGTGAAGCGTTGATCTTCCTTATCGTTGCACGCTCGGATTCTTTTACCTTGCAAATGCAACTGTGAAAAATGGAGGGAGCAACATTGTGTGGCTTTAAGAGGGGAGAAGAATGAACACCCCCCACCCCCACCCAAAAAAAAAAGAATCCAACTACTTAAGCATAATATAATAGAAATGATTGTCATGTGGAGCGGTGACATGAATGCAACAAAGATTTTGCCACTAATTTGTTTCTGGTTTTTCTCAGGTCCGAGGGTCCAGTGTCGGCCTTCCTGCATGGGGGGTTGCATGTTGTCCTCAGTGCCAAAACGTTCACGGTAGGTCCATGAAAGACTCTAAATTGTCCACCAGTGTGAAGGCGAATGGCTGTTTGGGGCACATCCTCGCCGCCTGGACCCTGAGCTGTCACCCCACGGCGTGGGGGGGTGGGGGGGGGGAACATTCTTTGCAATGGACTGTTAGTACAGTATTCAACGAAATGTTATTGGTTCAAAGGTTTATTTTTTTGAGTCAGACTTAAAAAAAAAAATCCCAAAAAATATTTTTAGGGTCACCTAAAGCCATCTCTGATGGAATTTTGCTGTTGACCAGCCTTATTGTTGACCGCGCCTGATGGTATGTCGCAATACGTTCAATTGAACGTCAATTGTGATCACCCCCCTTTTCCTTAGTCACCCCGAAAACAAAAAAAGAACGCAAAACACACTCAGCTCATCTATGAGATGTTCACTGAGGAATTTGGAAGTCATGCATGGGCAGCGTTTCAACAGTTCTGCTTGTGTAATTTATTGACAGATTTTTTTTTTTTATATATCCCCCGAGGCAGTTTTAATCAAATTCTAAATTGCGTCGTATGAGTTGAGGGGAATTTAAATTTTATAGGCGACATTGAACCAAGACGGAAAATGAATCAAATGCCGATGCAAAAATAAAACTGATGTAACAAGAATGACACGGTCTTTGTGCACCAGGAAGTGGCCACTTTCCTCCCTTTTGCTTCCCACTGCGACGGTGTGAATTAAGCCGAGGTCAACGGGGAAGACGTCGCTGTTCAAGTGGGGTTCGGAAGAATAGCATCTCAACACTCTTACCCCTCGGGTAACTGCTGCTTGGGACAATTGAGGGCGCACACACACACACACACACACACACACACACACACACACACACACACACACACACACACACATGCTGAAGTAAACAGCTCGCTGGTGAAATACTAAAAGTCCCTCTGGGGAAGTTGGCTCACTGGCCTCGCAGAGTGACCCTTGTTACCGAGAGTGATTAGATATTGCAATGCCTCATCTGCAAACATTTAGCCAGTGTCAGCCCTCATCTGCAACGTGGCACCCGGGGCCACCGCAGGCAAACACCGCCAAGGATGTGATTGAGGACATGTGACAAATGTTACGTTTTCTTCATTTCTTCTATCAGGTTTCCAGTTGAGGAAAGGATGCCGTATGCTACGAGATGCATGATGTGAAGCGGTGAGGTGGTGAACAGCCCAAAAGTGGCATTTACCTCTCACAACCTTTTTTGGGGGGGTGGGGTCAATGTGAGAGATTTTGTAGTCAGTATGAGAGCATTTCTTGAGCACAAGATGTTTTGGGAGTTCTGTTGCAGATTTTGTTGGGTGTAAAAAATACTTTTTTTGTGACAATGAGAATTTTTTTGGGTGACATTTTTTGTTGTGAGTTTTTTTTGTTATGTGTGAAAGCATTTCTTGTATGTTTGGCTTTTTGGGGGGATCTGTGTTCTGAGTATATATTTAGTGTCAGATTGTTTTGGAGTTTTGGGAGAAAATAAGAGTTACAGTTGTGAGTTACAGTTATTCTGGAGAGCTTTTTCTTAGGATGTGTGAGGGATTTTTTTTTTTGTGAGGGCAGAGGTTGTTTTTTGTGGGGGGTTGATTGTGTGGAGGCAGATGTCATTTTTGTCCAATGTAGCACCTCATGTATATAATTTATCCAGTTAACGAAGGTTTACAGTTACTCCAGTGGCAACAATAGTGTCTTTTTCAACAGATTGATAAAAACCAGGCTCTTGGTGTACTCGTTTTGTTGTAAAAATGAGGACATTTTTTCCCCTCAAATGATCCATTTTACACCCACTTGATTATTTCCCTCCTTTATTTCCTCCCCTAAACATTCACAATGGAGCATTACCAATCGGAATATTCCGGATAAAAAGTGCGTATTGGCATGACTTTTCCTCATCATGAAATTACTATCGGTTGTCACATTCCACCTCCTCACCCCTGACCCCTGACACACCGGTCTTCCTCCTTTAGGCCAAACCATCCTGACCGCTACGCATTAGGTCACTCATTGGCCTGACTGCGACTTGGCTTTATGCTCACTCTGCAAGCGAGTCAATGACTCCTCAGAGGGACATTAATGATTTACTCGAGGCTCCATGGCGCACGGAACATGAATATGTTCTCATGTTTATGCGCACATAGAACAACCCAGAAATGTCCAATTATATATCCCTGTAAAAGTTACCTGATATACTGCTGGATCAAGAGACCTTCTGTTTCCTTGAAAATAGAGAAGCGGTAGCCATCCCTCATGCGCAGCAGTCCAAAAGGGGGATTGACTCTTTATACGACACTTGTGTAAAAGGCGCTTTTTAATATATGACAGCGTGTCAGGCAGTTGGGAAAAGCAAAACCGCCGTAGCCCTTTGTCATCACTGTCAGCCAGAACATTCATGCTGAAGGCATTCACACTTTTACCAGAATACGGAATGAGAAGATCCGGCCACCCGTGTTCCATAGCGCTTGCCGTCATTCACTGGAAGCTGTCCTAGCTGACTTTGGGCTCTCCAGCCAAAGATCCATTTCCACTCACATTCTTTGGATAATTTATAGTACTCAATTTATATTCAACTTTTTGGAAGATGGAGGACATGTACACTCCTCACAGGAAGGCCAGAACCGAGATTTGAACCCAGAACCTCAAAACTCAGAACCTCAGAACTGTCGGGCTGACCTGATAGCCCCTAATTGACTTTGCTGAAAATCACCAACTGCTCTCCTTGAAGAAAATATACTGTATCTTCAAAATATGTTCATTTGTGATTGTAAGAAGTAGTGCTTGTTTGGTAAACAAACAAACGCAAATAACAGTCACAGTGTATTTGTTTGGTGCATTTTCTATGCGTAACAACATTTGCCAAGTGATTTACTTGAGACATTCCAAGACGAGCGTCCTTGTCTTGACAGTTCAACGTCCCGTTCCAGGGAGCCCAGAACGGATTAGCAGCGACCTCTAGTGTTCATCTTTAGTCATGTAATAATTGGACTCGAATCTACTTGCTGCTTCGCAAAGTGTAGGGGAATGGTTTTATTTTATTTTACAAAAAAACAAACAAACATATCATTAGACAAGGCCCAGGCAGGGACAACCAATCTCTTCAAACACTTACTGACATGTCATTGTCGATACAAAAATTAATTATTTATTCACCTGAACGCATGCAAATGGTAATTTAAACTTGTTCAGCTCACAGAGATGCGATGTCAGACGCAGGGTGACACGGAAAGACAAATGAAACACGAGAAGGCCGTGGTGATTTCTTTAGGATGCATTCAGGATAGATGTTCCATCCTCTTAAACGAGGGGCTACGCTTGCATTTAGTTTTGACAGTTGTAGCTTCCAGGTGGAATTTTCACCCCATTTGAAGATTGTGACCGACAAAGTGCAGTCAAGCAACTTCTTTGCTCCATCACACACACACACACACACACACACACTGTAGCATTTAAGTGCTAAAGTAGACTAGATCTTATCTAATGGATGCCACAAGGCAATAAATTATGTATTATGCCTTTTGTGGTTATAGGTTGATCACATGACCCGTATTTTTCACTTCCTTTCAATAGTGATTAGTGATTTAATTGCAGCAACAAATAGCAGTAAAGTACTGTTAAAATGCTGTTGAACCACAATCATCTTTCTTCCTCTATCTATGCCAGCGACTTACACAGTTAATACGCTTTCACGAGATGATTGAAACTTCATCCATCCTTCCATTTTCCGAACCACTTTATCCTCACTCGGGTCGCGGGGGGTGCTGTAGCCTATCCCAGGTGTCTTCGGGTAGTAGGCGGGGGACACCCCGAATTGGTTGCCAGCCAATCACAGAGAACAAAAATAATACGATTGTATATTATTATAGTATATATGCTCTTATTAATAGAAATACATTGCAAATACAAGTTAAATATAAACTGTACCTAAGTATATGTTTAAAAACAGTAAAGTACGAAGGCCGAATTAAATAAAACTGAACTACAGTTGGGCAGAGATTTCACGTACCACTAGAGGGACCCCGCACACAACGAGTGCATTTATATCATACTGACTAACTGTTTTAGATGATATTTAGTATTCCGCGTTGTGCTGTATCGCATGGAACGCTGTCAAAGTCAAAGCCAATCTGCTTTTAGTGTTTGTTTGTGTGTTTCTTTGTGTTTTAATACACAGAGTGGCAATCCTCCACTGAATGAGCAATCAGTACTGTCGGTGGAAATAGACAGCCTCAAACTCAAATTTTGCTTAGCGTACCATGGAAGATTGGGCAGCCCAAGTTGCTCAATAACATCTGGGAAACATTGTTTCGATTAAACTGTTCTGAGCTGAACTGGATGTTATGCTTGGGGTTTGTTCAATCGTGATTGTTTCTGCATATGTGTCAAGTCAGTCACGGGCGTGAGGCTACGTCAGCCCGTCCCAGCCAATCAGGCGGCGACGTCCGCAAACGGGGCGCTGGAGACGTAAACCTCACAAACATGGCGACGCTCGAAAGCGAATACGGAGATTGGGAATACGACCGTTTTTAACCGTGAAGAAAGCAGTCCCGTTGGCGTGTTACGATGTGGCGGGGTTAACCAGGGCCACCGGACGCCTTTTGAACGATGTTCGCAGAGGTAAGTTACAACTGACGTCCGTGTTAATGTGAGTTTAGCAGCTTTCGGCGGATGCTTGTCAAGCCCTGGAAGCTAGGCGGCTAGGCGTGAGCCCAGCAGGTAAACACACACACACACACACACACACACGTACAGATTGTCATGGGAGAGGACCGACGCCGCACAGTCTCGGCGCTTCTACAAAGCTTTTCGCTATAAATGGTACTCGACCCGGGATTACACAGCTAACGCGACGCTAATACCAATGATCTTGGGCTAGTCGTACTGTCAACACTGCGCTGAAATTAGCTGGACGTGACTAATGTAGATAGAGAGTGTTTATATTATGATAAACGGACTCCACCGGGAAAATTCGACACCGCACAGATCACAGGTGAGCTGGGTGTTGGCTTGTTTTTTTTTGTTTTTGTTTTTTCGGCCATGTGAGTCGTTTGTCAACTCCGCAGGAGTCAGTTAATCGCGTGGATGCCGTACGACGCGTTGGTTAAACTCTGAGAAATATATCTCTTCCTATTGACTTTTGGTTGGACTCAATAGATAATAATCTTCTTGCGTGTTTTAATGTTGTTCTTGTAGCAGCCAGACTGTCAGGTCACGCGAGCCTTTGTCACAAACAAAACATTACCAAAAGCAGGCAGGTTTGAAGTTGATGCAATGTGACGTATGATTGACTTGGTGATGCGTGGTATCTTGATTTGGAATTCGTCCCGTGACTAAACTCGGAAATTAAAAAGTCACTTATCCCCCCAATTCAAATGATGATGCAGCCCCTCCAAAATTACCACTTTTTTTTGTCAGCGTCTATAATAACGAAAAAAGAGCGCCATATTGGAGTCACAGCACAAGCTAAAACCTTACTGTCATCTATTTGATGGCATCTTGCTGCCAAGGAACTATGTTGGAGTTGAGTAACTTCAAAGATGGGAGTTTGCAACAATAAAGGAAAACATGTTGACATGTAACCTCTTCCTCATTCCCTGCTAGCCTCAGTATTTTTTAAAATAACTTGTCACTGAATTAAACTAACCAATCAGACTAACGACAGCAGGCATGACTGAGGGAAACGTCAAATAATTGCAGCGCTGGTTTGTGACAAAACCTCTATGGAGTGCGAGCAATGTGGCAGCCTTGGCATCCACCCATAAATGTGTGTTAGTGAGCTGTGGGCATTTCTTTTGGATAGAGGGGTGGGTTGGTGGCGTTTAGAGGGCGTGACATGAAGCTACATTAAAATCTTGCTAGCAGTTCCAACTCGCCATACTTCCAAGTTTGAGCAAATGTTTTTGTTTTCACGCCTAATTTGCATATCTTGTGGCATGACAAACACACAAAAACGTTAAATAAAATGGATTATACTCACCAGAGATGCTTGTTATTTTTCAGCAAAATCCACCATCTTTGACTAATTTTGTTGTTTGGTAGCTAGTTAGTTGTTGCCGCTCTAGGAGTCAGCAGAGAAGGCCCTAAAGGCCCTAGCTGCACACCACGGAAATTATGGTCAAATGCACTTACTCAGAGTGAAATCTGGGCATTGAAAAGACAATCACGGAGATGAAAATGAGTAGTAGTATTGAGACCATTGACCATTTCCTGATGCTGTCTCAGATGACCTCACTCTGTCTTGTTGTTTGCCGCAAAGCTTTAGGCATCAACTGTCCGGGCGCCCGGAGGGGATCTGCATCCCAAAATGTGACTCCAATCTTCCTTTAACGCTTTCTGGTAGTGTTTGCATGATGACAGAACCCCATCAGGTAAATGAAAATTGGACTTCCTTGGCAGAGGTAATAAAGTTGAATTAAGGTGATAAGAGTCTCTTCTGGGCACCTCTCCAGCGGTTTAAGTACACATTTAGCCTCGGTAACGAGGCTTTAGTTGCCACTGCAGTATTCTTTGTGTCATAAAAGACAGTGCGGTCATTGGTGAGTCACGGTCCTCTTCCTTTGCCAGCTTTCTAAAGGTTTACTTTTCAATGGGAAAGGTACAAACCGAGGAATGACCTCACTGACCTTGTCCTTCCCCGTTTGGCCCAAGTCTGATTTGAACTGACCTTTGTCACACACTTAGCCCGCATGTCACCTTGGACATCTCGGCCTCCTCCTGTCCATCAAAGGAATTTGCAGATTTGAGATGCTGGGCGGTCTGCGGTTTGGCAGGCTGACTCATGCGGCTGCGTCCCGCTTGATGTGGTTTTGGTACCGTCTGCGTTGCGGTCATGCGGCTTCTTGTTCAGTTGAATCCCCAAACGGACAAAAGGCTCTTTCTTGACGCCACTGGCTGCATTCGCAGACTGCAAATAACGTCCAACTGTCAGCGCCACGTCCTGCGGGAGTAACGTAAACCTCCAGTGCCTGTCACCTTCGGGAATGATTCTGCTTGTCTTGTGTATCCACGGACGTTTTAACATCCAAGCATGTGCGTTCAACTTGGCTTGACGCCGTTTGCAATCTCATTGCATGGCAGAGTTTTTATGGGAGACCAGGAATGAGGCACTTGCAAATAAGAAAGCGCTTGGCTGTCTCTTTAACCGCCTTTGGCCAAGAATGTGATCCAGGCATCATTCAGAGGTGCTCGGAGTCGTCATACCTCATGATGCCCCAAGTCCCCTCACAGATCCTTCGAACTTAAGTTCTGTTAATGAACGTTAACGCCATGTTTGCTCTGTCCTTTAGTCACCAACCAATACGGTTATTATGTGTTAAGTCTTTTTTTTTTCTCTCTCTCTCTCTGTCAATGCTTTTAAAGCGGACAATATTCTGCTCTTGGCAAATCTTTGCCTAATGCATTCCCGGATGGATTAGGCGTGAGCAGTCATCCCTATGACTCTCTCCCTCATTAACTGGGGGATCTCCCGCCGGCCAGTTTTAATGGCGTAAGCTAACATGCTGCCTAATGATCGCGCTGATCAGGGCTGTGGTCACCCATGAGATGATCTCAAGTGTGTCAGGAACCAACCGAGTCATGCTTCTCTCTGCGGCCGTGAACATTTAACTCATTCACTCCCAACGACGTTTTTAAACGTCTTTTCAGACTTGGTCCAGAATTGGCTGCTACTGAATTAGTGAAACAGTTCGAGCCCGCAGAGACAAATCTTAAACCCCCCCCCCCCCCCAGTGTGACTCATTTCTGTCGGGCAGACTCATTTGTTCAATTGACATGAAATATAAAACCCTGCTGTGACATTGTCTCAATCCTGTATGGTGAATCTTTTCCGTTTGACCCACTTTGGTTGTACATGCTACCTCATGTGCAGTGGTGGCGCATTATTGTTCAGAGTTCATTTCCCCTTTGCGCTTTGAAATCAGCGGGTTGGTTTGGTCGCGCGAGTGATGTTGAGCCAGGTGTTCTCGCCGAGGCTTACGTGTTAATCAGTGGAGCAGGTGGTTCATGTTTTCAAGCCCACAGCGTAAGCCGCAATAACTTGCTCTGTTATCATCTCGTCTACAAAGCCGCCCAGCATCGGCGCCTTCGTCATCGCGTGGCATACCACCCGGATGATAAGACTCCGCGTCGGCTGCCGCGCGGCTCATGTAACACATTTCAAGTGGGTCTTTTTTTATGCAATGATTGTGTTTTTTTTTTTTTTTTCCCCTGGAACGTCAGTTTGTTGCCTTTTAATGAGTAATTTGAGGTTAACTAGCGAGGCCACAAATGATTCTTTGGATCCCCCACCTACCTTGGGATCTTTGTTAGATGTGAGTCGAATAGGAAGTCTTGTCGAGCCTGTTTGAGCACTCGCTGCACCTTGGACATTTAGAGACATACCTGAGAGATTCCTAGTTTATGTTCACCTTGCGCACATCAAAAAAAAAACAAAAAAACAATGAATGCTGTGACGCAAAACTTGTGGTGGAATTTTTTTCTTCCCCTCTGGGATTTATTTCATTTCTCATGATATCAAAAAGTTTGTCCCCAGCATTATCTCGCATCACCGTCCACAGAAAGGCAAAGCAAAATATTTGCGGCTTTGAAGCACGTACCTCAGGTCAACATTTTGCAAATTGTTGATAAAAGCACCATGACAAGGTCAGATTGTTTTTTGGGGGGTTTGTTTGCAATTTGTTCAGAGACGCTCTTGTTCCTCCTTTTCTCGTCTGGGAGTCTGCCCACTTGACAGGTCATCGTTTAGTTGATGAGAGAGGCTGTTAAAAGCAAAGTCAGGGTCGGGGCTTCTCCAAGGTTCGGTCGTGTGCTGCTGCTGTGTTCTCGGCACCCAAGCATGTCACTCTGAAGTGCAAGTCACGGACACGATGTCACTCACGTAAACACTTGCGCAATTGCAACGATTGGAAATGGAGTCGAGATGAATGGTTAAGTGGCTGTTCACATCTTGCAACGTCGACACATCTGTCATCTGAGCGAGCTGCCGGGCTCCGTCCGCCGGTGGAAGTGAAAACAATGTGTCGATATTGTTGTCTGACTCCGTCCGTCTCTGCAGCACTTCACGTTGTAACGCAAGGGGCCGAGATCCTCGGATCATCATTCCCCCCCACCCATCAGCGTGGCTACTAGAAGCCAAATTTGTTACGGCGAGCCTTCGTGCAATGCCGACGCTCGAAGGTGGTGCAGCGCTCTTCTGTGTGCTGATAGTTCCAGTTCGCCCTCCGACCCGACTCGCTTGTCCAGAAAAGTGGGCCGGCAGACTTGCTCGCCGGGTGCCAGAGCTTTGTGTCCTGCGCTGACAATAACAGGAACACTATGGGAAGTGGCTTATGAATATATGCCCACAAAATGCAACCTCACGTCTCTTTGTGTGATACCACTTGAACCTCGCCTTGTATCACGGTTTCCTGTGCCTCCAAAATGTTTTTTTTTTTTTTTTTTCGATTTAGCGTGACGTACAAGCGCAGCCATTTTTGTACGACAGTGAATAAAAATATTTGTCGGCATGTTGTCGAAATACTTTTAATCTAGCTGTTATATTAAAAGTGTCAGTCAAATTTAATCGGCCAATCGGATATTCTGGAATGTCAAATTTATGTTTTGACTTTTTTTTTTCCTCCCCCAGAGTGGAAATGATTTTTTATTTTATTTTTTTTAAATGGTGTGTGTGAACGTGCTTGGTGAAGGAAGAGTATGCATTTTTGAGGAAATACAATTAAAATATGCAAAAAAGGGGGTCACAGGTTGTGCGTATATTGAAAATTTGTGAAGCTTTGTGAAATTTTGTTGTAAAATATGAATATGCTGTCTGAATTTAGATTTCTTTTTCCCCAACATGAAGCCGATTTAAGTTTGCTTGGGACGCCTAGTTAGACACTTTCCTTGACATTGTTGTATAAGCTGTCATTAAATGATGATTCCATTTTTTTTTTTTTTTTTTTTTTGTAGGCCAGTCTGTCCTTTTGGGGATGGGGGGGTCTCGGAGTAGTGCTGTTCCTCGTCACTTTTGGACCCTTCGCCATATTCTACCTGGCCTTTTACATCCTCTGCTTCATCGGCGGGTGAGCAGGCGCGCTTT
>CAAKHF010001437.1:15785-31489 GCA_901007745.1 Hippocampus kuda | reverse complement strand
GTATGAGCATTTAGTCGCCCATTATGCAGCCCGTTGATGTGTAATTAGACATTCCTGACAGCCCCCACCCCGCAATCCACTTCCACCCACCCAGCTAGAATCATATTACTGTGTTTTGTTCTATTTCCAGCAACATCACATTCGTCGCATCAGCGAAAGCTTGATTACTCTTATATCAGCCACTAAATATTAATTTCACTCAGCAAGGACTGTCTTAAATTGCCTCTTTTTCGGCCTTTTTATGATTGGTTGTGGCAAAGTGCTGGGAGCTACTCTTTCTTAAGTAATGATTAATGTGAACACACACACACACACACACATATATATATATATTTTATATATATATATATATATATATATATATATATATATATATATATATATATATATATATATATATATATGTATATGTTATATATATATTATATATATATATATATATATATATATATATATATATGTTATATATATATATATGGTATATATATATTGGTATACAGTATTTATATGACATACAACGAGGCGCTCCAAAGTGCCCACGCCTCACCCAGTATATGACCGGAACCTCCCAGCGTGATGATGCAAACCAGGCTTTGGATCTCATCTGTGTACCTAATGAAGTGTCCAGTTGGTTTTCCGGTGGCGCCATTACTCGCAGTAAATGGCCCCTCGTGGTTTTTTGACACGGGCACGCTAAAAAGCCTTGGCAGCGCTGCTAATGAGCCATCCACTTTATGCAGCTATCAAATTAAAAACCCACCGCAGATGACTCATACGCTGACATCGGACGTGAATCCCCGGCTATCAGCAGTTTGCATTGTTTGCAAACTAACAGAGTAGACCATAAGCTCCTGTGGTAATCCTTTTTCGGACTCTCATCCTTATTATGAAAACATGCGGCTTCGACATCTGGATTCATGGGACCCACAATCTGCTCTCCTGTAACAGCCAGTGGGTCACGTGATCAAATTTATGACCATGGGAGGGCCGCCACATTATCAGCACTTTGGATTTATGAGCGGTTTAGCTAATCGGTCACCTCGCATGTCTACTGCCATGAACACATTAGTCAGTCAGGGCCAGAAAGGCCTAAACACCATCAAAATTACTGACCTTGATTTACATTCATTTTATATTTGTTCCGAGAAACTCTATTCATTTATGCCAGTCTATTCTCTTCATTTTGAAGCGTTTCTCTTGTCTGCACTCCTTCCAGCACATGTATGTGGATGAAAGTTCGACGAGTAAAGTTCGACGTGTATACATTTAGAAATCATAACGCTTCACTGAGACGTCGTAACTCATCTCTGAGCTTGCCAGTACGGCACCAATATTCGTCATTCTACACAGAGGATAAAGAAGATATGACTGTGGAATGTCGTTGAGTAAAACTGAAAGTTCCCAACCCACAATAAGTACAGAGACATGAAAATCATAAAATGTGTTAGTACTCTCTTACATTACAAGATTGCTTAGGGCCCGCCCTTGCCATTGACAAATCATTGACTACAATCCCACTTCAAATCTTACAGTCTAATTGTTATGAGCAGTTTGTTGTCATTCGATTCCCCTTCTCAGCGTTTGTTGTCCTGACGCAAGGACCTGCTGCACACCAGCAAAGGGCCCAACATAAGTCTAATGAAATCAATATTCCCAAACGTAATTAGGATTCCACGTCAGCGAGAAGAGAAGGTTAATTGGGTTTTGCGCAAAGTCTGCCGACCTGCATGTGGACGTACTGTACACGCGAATGACAACAACAGATGTCTTTCTTGTGATGGGAGTGGAGGGTGAGAAGGTGGTAGAGGGGAGTCGAGTAAAGGACACGGCCCGTGTTTGTTTTTAATATTGAAAATAACTCCCCAATGTATCTCAAATCATCTTCTCCTGTTGAAATAAATGGAAATGCCATTTATCCGTTCCTGCCGCCACCCCAAAAAAAGGTTTATAAAGTTGTTTTGCGGTTTGGTTGGGGGTTTTTTCGACAGAAAGCATAGTTATTTTGTACTTTAAATGAGTCATTACCATATATTTTGTATAAATAGAATTGAAAGATTTAAACAGTTCGTACATCATCTATTGTGGCTCCTTCTGGTGTGCGCATATTCTGCAAGTCTTGCTTGCCGTTATCTTATTACATCACGCATTTTGTGTTCCTTTTTTTGTATTAAGTCCGACATCGCTTTGCATTCAAGAGTATGAACCCTTTCATGCACCCTGTAAACCGATAACATGATAAGTTGTCCACTGTAGTAACCGCTGTTACTGAAAGGGCTAAAGTGATGACAATAAAACATCAACAATATTTCCACGAGCGCGTACTCTAGCCCCATTTCACTTCCATTCCAAACGTTATAAAAGTCCTTTGTATGGTTGCCGTGTTCCCCCCGCGTGTCCCCGGTACGAAAGAGCAAAGGGGAATTACTCAGCCCTCTTTTCTTGTCACATCAAAACACATAAGCGGTAGTCAAATTGGAGGAAATTGCTTTTGAAAAGTGCAGTCCGGCTCTATCTGGGAGATGCACAACCGCACGAAATATGTGTGTGACTGCAAGGAAAGCTGCAATTAGCGCCGTAACGATGCATCCTATGAAGACAGGCGCAAGCGCCGGCAAACTGCGAGTCACGTGAATTTTAATTGGGACATCAGCCCTAAGGATGAATGCTCACATGACCTCGGCGTTTCGCTTCAAGGTCCTCCTCTCCGTGAATGCTGATGCCGCATGCGATTTGCCCCCCGGGCGAGCCTTCATCGTGATCAATCACCAAAGAACCGCCGGTGATGTCGCTTATATATGATTCCGCCGCATGATGCCAATCATATCATGAGATGTGGTGAAGCAGCATGTGGCTGAAAGGAAATGTTTTGATTTTTTTTTAAATTTTATTTATTTTTTTTAATGGTCTCTTTATTACAAATCTTCACCCATTGAGAGCAGTAAATGAGGTTCAAGATTTTTTTTTTCTTCAACTCAAGATCTCATCGGTCTGGCAATTTTTGTCTGCAGCGAAGAATAAGGCAGGACACAAACATGACAGGTCCAATTGACTTGCACTGATTGCCTCGTTGAGCTCCGAGACGCGTATTGATTAGCCCGTGATTGTCTCTCAGTGCCGTTTGAATACAAAAGCTTTTGTTGCACCTGGACATTTAAAAACATAAGAAATCACGTTGTTTTCGCTTCGACGGTCATAAACGCTTTCCGAGTACAACATCAACTCAGCTTCAGGGATGAATCTGCTGTAGTCATGTTTCTCACCATCAATCAAATGGTCACGTTGTGTACAAAAAGGCTTCAATAGACGGCAAGGCGTATTCCATAAGGCAAGCTTTTATCAGCACTCAAGGCAATAACAAGCCTGCTTGGCAACGGTCCGACAAATTGAGCCATCGACGTGTGTAACATGCTGTCAAATCAGGTGTCAAGTCTTCAAAATAAAAGCATGGCAGGCAATAACAGTGTTACCACACTTTATTTTGGCCATATGGCAGCTTTTTTTTTTTTCAGTCGTAACTATTTTGAGCTTGTTTTTTTTTTTGGACAGTTTGGATGATGAGCCACATGCTGCTTCACCACCCATGTAGTTAAGCCTGTCATTTCCATGTATGGGACTGCATCAGCACATCGTCGACCCGACCGTGCAGGTAACCACACGGGCTGGTTTTATAAGTGAGCCGTTGCGTTTGTCCTCTCAGTCGGCGCTTGTCGGGACCAAAGCATGCACCCCCCCCACACACACACTTTTATCCTCATTAACCCCCCACTGCTGCGGTGCACTGGTCGCAAGAAAGGTGACACTGACATCCAAGCGGGAAGCCAAAGAAGAAAGAAAATGAGCTTGTCGTTTCCATTTACAACATCACACAAACGTGAGAACACAGCCGTTAATGTGTAAAATGCCGGCAACAAAAGTGAGCACACCCCTAGGTGAAACTGCCCCAATTATCACCAGCACTGTTTTGTGTTGCCACCAATATTTTATAGCTCTTCCTTAGCCCTCTGGACGGTTTCACTTAGGGGTGTACTCACTTTTGTTGCCAGCAGTTTACACATCAACGGTGTTGTACCATAAAAGGATATGATGAAATCTTTCCAAAAATGTGTGGGTTGTACTCATTTTTTTTTTAGATTATGGATGAGATGCCCCCAATTCCACTGCCCAGCCTCCAGAAAAAAAAAATACAGTGCTGGGGAAACACTTCTGGAAGTTGTCACACGCCCCCGCTGTTATTCCCCCATGAGTCATGAGGCTAAAAGAATCTAAATTAATTTCCTCCCTCATTAGTTGACACCAACTACCTTTTAATGGCATAACAAATGCAATACAGTATGCTCTTAGTCAACATATTTCCTTTTTTGTTTTTTAAAAATTATTATTTTTCTGTGTCACTCAAATCATTTGAAAGCGTAGCGAAGGCGTGACGCCGCTGTCAGAGCACAAGGGAACGTCAGCAATGAATCAAATTCACCTGAAATGAAGTCATTTGGGCGGCCCGGTAGTCCAGTGGTTAGCACGTCGACTTCACAGTGCAGAGGTACCGGGTTCGATTCCAGCTCCGGCCTCCCTGTGTGGAGTTTGCATGTTCTCCCCGGGTCTGCGTGGGTTTTCTCCGGGTGCTCCGGTTTCCTCCCACATTCCAAAAACATGCATGGCAGGCGGATTGAGCACTCTAAATTGTCCCTAGGTGTGAGTGTGAGCGTGCATGGTTGTTTGTCTCTGTGTGCCCTGCGATTGGCTGGCAACCAATTCAGGGTGTCCCCCGCCTACTGCCCGAAGACAGCTGGGATCGGCTCCAGCACCCCCCGCGACCCTAGTGAGGATAAAGCGGTTCGGAAGATGAAGTCATTTGGTGGGAGGCGCTGCGTTCAGGAAAACTGGGAATTTCATGCTTCTGTGTAAAGAGACGCACTGACAACAGACAGTCTCGACATCATGTAAATACACTCATCTAGCTTTTGTTTGTTCTTTTATTTGTAGTTTGAGGAACATTTGAAACTCATTTACTATTTCCCAGCCATCCCGAATGCAGCATGACTCATCACCTGCCACAAAGAGGAGGGGCCAAATCGTGTCTTCAATGCTGAGCGGTTAGGAACCATTAGGAGGTCACGTTGTCATAACACTCTCGTCAATTTCCTGTAGCTGATGCTGCCTTCAAAGTAACTGGGGAATATTACGCATTTATTTATCTGGATCCTCCAGCCATCTTGACAGTTTATAGAAAGACCACTAGCTGAATGCTAACATACAATGTGAAATGCCATCAACAGGCTAACGGAAATTAGCATAGCTTGTAATTAAACTGCTGCTTTAACACACGGCGCAGCAACAGATATAAACAGAGCATTTAATAATACTTGCAGGATCAACAATTACTAGTTGGGGACCTTCTCTGTTGCTTCTTCTTCTTCTCTTTGCTGTTCATTTCGCTTCATCTCTCCCAGTCGATCTCAGTGGTGCTGGTTATGTTGCGGCACTACACTGAGTGCACGTTCTAAATTTGGGAAATTTACGGAAGTTGTGTTTGTAATGTTTATACGGAGAATGTCTATCAGAACTATTATAAATCCACAACATAGTGGAATTCATGTGATTTGCCGACTTCGCAGATGACTTGTTCAGGTCAGCCACCATTTTGAAAACAAAAGGACGCGCCATGGAATTAAAAGAACATGCGGTCTTTGTTCACGACGTCTGTTCATGGATAATTCTGCCATAAAAGTAATGAGAACATAATGAGGCAAATCCAATTAATAGCTTGCCTTTTGTTGTTTTTTTTTTTTCATATTTATACTGTGTTATCGGTTCTATTGCAGTCTCACAGGCTGTTAGCAGCAAATTCACTACATTAGCTTGTTTGTTTTGTATTGCTTCTTCTTATTATTTTTCCCTCGGCACTTTGTTTTGCCCATAATAATCACAGAATTACATAATCAAATCAAATATAAAGCGTAAAAATGTTTGTGTGTCACGATATAGCCGTTGCAGCTTTTTCTGGTGCGCACAAAATGGCCACCAGGGGGGCAATATAAAACCAATATATGGACACACAAGCGCAAGTTTTGCTGTTACTGCAATTGACTACGGCAAAATGAGTCTTTTTTTTTTTTTTGCAGAGGATAAAGAATACACTCCTGTTATCGCAAGGCACCGCTGCATTTTGTCATACGGATGATGAATTTTGAAATAAAATAAATAATGACTCTGTATTGCACGAGTTAAACAAGCAAAAATAAATCAATGAAAAGCACTTGAAAAATAAAAAGAGTTTGTAAAAAATGTAATGGAATTGCATTGTGCTCAAGGGCTAAACATAAACTGATAATGTACTTAGCAAATGAGGAAAAAAAAAATTGAGTGATTCATTCTTGTGCCACTAGAGGGAGCCCGTCTATCACTAGTGGTACTCATACCACATTTTCAGAAGCACTGCTCATTCGAAATATTTATTATTTGGGGTTCTTTCCTCACGTAAACATTCAAATAGGTATTCACTGCACGGTAGACTTCGAAAAGCGCTATTCAAAACACTTTTATTTGAAATGTGATGACTTTCTCAATACTATCATGAACTTTAAGGATATTACATCACAGTTTCTATTGGTCGCATTCGATTGTCTGGCTTCTGTCTCATTTCGTGCTTTTCACAACGATTCTCCAGAATAGTTGCTGAATGGATGAATCTCATTTTGACTGTGCGTGATGGGTGTCTCTCTCTCTCTCTCCCTCTCCTTCTCTCTCTCTCTCTCTCTCTCTCTCACTGTAAAGCAAGCAAACACGCTCGCACAGTCAGCGTACTCCAGCGTTGAAGGTAGATGACAAAAATTCCTCCAGCAGCAGATCCAACGGGCTTCCCCAACACCTGGATGGATTTGACGGAGGACATTTCCCGCCCTCCCGCGGCGCCTCGGCGTGTCTAGCAGGTGCGGAACATCATGTCCTACCCGCATTTGTCTCTCGGCCGGAGACGACACGCCGGAGGAGCCATGTGGAGCGCGCCCACGTCCATCACGCCTGGCAAAAATCATCAACAACTCCAGTGAGGAAGAGGAGGAGCAGGAGGAGGAGGAGGAGGTTGGGGGGGGGGGGGCGCCGAAGCACTTTGTCAAAGATAAGATCTGTCGAGGAGGGAACCAAGAAGAGAGGAGATGGTCGAAGAAGTAAGTGCGACAAATGATTGCCAAGCAAGATGCTATCGGTTCAGTTTTGGGGCTTCAGACGAAAGTGAATGATGCCGTCAGGAAATTGGAGTTCTTTATTCATTCGGTATGCGTCAAGGCAATTGATTTTGCTATGGGTTTGAACTGAAAGGAAAAAAAAAAGCTCCTGTCAATACAAATAATGAAAATAAATACTTATTATGCATTACTATTGCATTTCTTTTTTTTTTTTTTTGGTCACCACTGTTTCTATTTTTAATTTGGTTATTTGTTTTGCATTTATGTTCTGATATTGAATTTATCGTGATCATTCAAAGACTTTTTAAAATGTTATTGTAACTTTTGTTCGTCTAATTTTTACGGAAGAAGATGAGGACCAGGGAAGAAAAAAATAAGATTCTCACTTTTATCGCAGAATTCTGACTTTATTCTTAGAATTTTGACTTGAACCCTTTCGGGGACAGAGGTCACCACAGTGGACAGCTTATCATGTTATCAGGTTACAGGGTGTATGAAAGGGTTCAAGTCTGAACTTTTTTTTTTCTTCACTGGCGTTAATCCTATTCTGCAAATTTTCCGGACCTTTGAATTACTTTTAAGATTTTTTTTTTTATTTCTATGAATTATTATTAGAAGTAGTTATCATAGTTACTGTTATCATTTTCACCCCATTTTCCATTTCGGGATTTTTATTCCCCATTTTTTTTCCCAATTATATAACATTTAATTTATTGTTCACATTTAGACTCCGTTTTTGTTGTGTCATATATGGAAGTATTTTAAAGTGCTTGCTCAATTTAACATTGAGCAAGTGTTTATTGGCTGGTTACTGTATAAAACACATTAGGGGGAGTGCCACAGAGTGGTTATGCAACTGCAGCCAACCGCCGTAGCCGGTTGAGGATGTTGTTATTATGAATATTTTAATATTTGATGAGCTTCCCCGGTACGGTGGCATCTAATGTCAGTAAGTTGATGCAGGGTGGTACTTAGAATCTATCCTGGCTATGACCTGGTCCACTCCGGCTGTGTTGCATCTTTTGGTCCACATAACATGAAAAATTAACTTGGTTATGTAATACTGTTGGTAGTATGAATATAAGAAGGGAAGTCGTTCAGTCTGAGGTCCCCGATGCTGCCACCGCCGTGCATGACTGTAGAGATGCTATTGGTCAGGTGATGACCAGTGTTCAATTATTGTCTCATCAGACCACAGAATTTCCTTTTGTCATGTCCTGAGAGTACTTCAGGTGCCATTCAGCAAACTCCATGCGGGCTGGCAGGTGCTCAGGAGAGGCTTCATTTCGGCCACTCTACCGTGCAGGCCTGCTTGGTGCAGTGCTCCATGGATGGTTGTCCTCCTGAAAAGTTCTCCACTTTCCACAGAGGATGCGCTCATTGGAACCTTCAAAAACGGCAGATTTTTTTTTCTGCACCCCTCCCCTGATTTGCGCCTCCTTCGATTTTGTGCTCAGTTTGTGATCTGACATGCACATTCACTTCTATAGACGGGTGTGTTGCCTTTCCAAATCACATTCAATCAACTGAATTGAACACAAGTGGCCACCACTTAAGCTATTGGAAGCTCTCAAGGATGATTAGTGGAAACATGATGCACATGAGCTCAATTTTCAGCTCGGTGGCAAAGACTCTGAATATTTATGTACTCACAGCTCTGGATTAACCCTTTCGGGGACAGCGGCCACTACAGTGGACAGTTTATCATGTTATGAGGTGCATAAAAGCGTTAAATCTAAACTCCCTCATCTGCAGTGGCCGCACCTGATCTCCTTGACCCCAAGTCTGCCGCCCACAATTCCAAGCCTCGCCTGTCGTTCTCGGCCAAACCGGTGGTGCTGACGTGCGACGAGGAGGACGAGTGCGGCGGCGCCCGCGCCACCGTCATGCGTTGGAAGACCGTATCCGCCATCTTCTTCCTGGTGGTGCTCTACCTGGTGATCGGCGCCACTGTGTTCCGCGCCTTGGAGCAGCCGCACGAGAGCTCCCAGAAGATGGCCATCTTGGCCGAGAAGCTCGAGTTCTTGGCCGTACACGGCTGCGTCAACTCCTCCGAGCTGGAGGATCTGGTCAAGGTAAGAAAGATGATGCGCTTCTTGTTTTGTGAAAATTATTTTCATGTCAATTGCAATTTTCATGTCAATTGCAGTGTTCTGTTTTTTTAATGAAAACGTCAACTATTTACTGATTTTGTGGTCAGGCCAAAGCCTTGTCTAATATATTTGTTTTGAGTCAATCCATCAAGTCTCATAGAAAGTAGTGCTTTGTCGCCATCTAGTGGCAACACTAGGTAATTATAAAACTCTTTCGTGGCACATTAATTGCTTGCAGATTTTCGATATATGCGATAGGGAATGTTTCATTTTTTCTTTGGGCATGTTCCTTTCAACTTTCAATCAAAACATGTTTAAATGGCCGCTAGAAATGCGCTAGCCGCCAGCTGGCTCGCGAGCGAACTGAGGTGTGGGTCCACATGACAAAGACACTTTAGGTTACTTCTAAATAACAAGAATTAATCTGCATACCATTTAGTAGATTAAAAAATGTCCACCGAGCTGTTCTGGAAACTGTGGCAACCAGGGAAGATGCGGTTTCGGGGTGCCATCTTAGCTCGCTAGCTAACAGCAGGCTGTCGTGATAGACCTATCGCTTTAGGTCACGTGTTAGCATACGCTGAGATGTGTTTTGTGTATTTTAAGGATAAGCCATCCAATATGCATGTACTGTAACATGAAGGTTTGCGGGCTGTCCGTTTGTTTATGCACCATTGCTGCATCTTTTTCGAAAATTGGCTTTCTTCATCCTTCTGATTGGTTGCGATGCCCTAAAACACTAATCTCAAACTCAAGGCCCGGGGGCCAGATCCGGCCCACTACCTCATTTTATGTGGCCCGCAGAAGCGAATCAAACATGTCAACTTCCATGATGCTAGCTAAAATCTGGGCCAAAATTGAAAAGTCTCATCTGTAATAAATAAGAAGGATATTGTAAGCATTTTTTTGTAACCAAACCCGTTATGACAGTAACTTAAGCAAAAGTGGAGGAAACCATTATTCTTGACTTCTTTGTATGGTTTCAGTCATGATAGCCCTCCAAGGGAAACGGGAACTAAAATGTGGCCCACGACAAAAATTTGAAACACCCCTGCCCTAAAAGTTAGAATTGCCGTTAAACAACACCACCTGTTAAATTGAGTTGATGCTGATGATGATTACATATTACTAGTACATTGTTATTATTATTACCGGTATTCGTAAATTCAAACAAAGGGAAAAAAAATTGATTGATGGATGTATTATATTACTAGTATATGATTACAAAACCCAATAGACTAATTACCACAAATACTGTTAACTAATAATTGTAAAAGATACCCCTCCCCCCCAAAAAAAATGGGTCCAGTTTTTCCACTATGATACGCTACAGCTCCGTTCATGTTCTTCCCTCAAGTAAAACTAATGCAAGCACTCCGCAGAGATCTCATTTATTCTTAACGACGTGAACCAAAGGAACACTGATTGATTTTATATTTATTTCTCTCCCGGTGAGGGAAAAAGCATGTTTGGCATTATTCAGAGAGAGAGAGAGAGAGAGAAAGTGTGTGTGCGCTTTTGCCATCTCCCCAGAGGTCTTTTCTTCCCCCCATTCAAGTCTCATGATTGATTATGAACACAGACACAGAGCCAACGTACAATCGACTGTACTGTTTTATTGACTAAAATGACCTTTACTGACATTTCAAGTGGCAGAAATTCCTTCTCGTCTTTAGTCATTAAGTCTGGGAAAAGATAATATCGATAGCCAGGCATAAAGTAGTATAAGATATTAAGTCAGTTTAACCCTGGGACATAGTTAACACATGCAGGGCAATTACAAATAGAGAATATAACAAACAAGGCATAAACCAGGGGTGTCAAACTCATTTTTTTGTCACCACCTCCACATATGACATACACAGCAACATTTAGATGCATAGCTAGTTTTGACATCAGAAGTCAAGAATAATGGATTGGTCGAACATCATAATTATTACATTATATATGACAATTTCAAATTTTGGTTCAGAGTTTTGCAAGCATCATGAAAGTTGAATTGCTTTTTGTGGGCCACATAAAATGATGTGGCGGGCCAGATCTGGCCCCCGGGCCTTGACTTTGAAACCTGTGGCATAAATGTATAGTCAACCATAAAAGTCTGCTTGGACAAAGGGAAAAAAATAGAATTCAGTAGTGAGCACACACGCTGAGCAACGGGCTTGGGTGTGACCCCCAGCCGTGTGGCGTCGTTTCAACTTGAGGGACATCAAAAGGCAGCGCTTGCCGGCAGCTTCGAGTGGGAAAGACGCATGAAAAAGAAGCAAAGAAGCGCCCTGCAGCAGACCTTCTCGGAAATCGACTGATTGTGAATGAGATCCCAGTTGGGAATCGAAAGGATCGGTATCTGACCAATAGGACTCCGAACAACTGGGTGGATCGCATCACTCTAAGCGAACTGTTATCTAAACCTTTATCTGAAGAAGAGGCGGCAGACCGACGAATTCCGCGTGACAGCGACACCACTTAAGCCCCGATCACGTGGAAACGCAGTTGATCGTTTTCTTATTCATTTTAAAAAAAAGTTCCCCATGAAATGGTTTCAATAATGCGTGTCCACACCAAGTTTCTGAAACGCTGTAGTATCCATGCCAGGCCAGAGGGGGCGCTGTACACATTTTTTGACAATCGTTTCCCATTAGGCTTGTGGAAGACCTTTTTTTTAATTTTTTTTTATTGCTTGCCTGATAACTTTGAGGAAAAACTCTTTTGTGTTACTGCAAGGTGTAAGGTTTTGTTGCCAAAGCATCTATTAAGCCTGCAGCCAGATGCTCTTTTTGTTCTCCACTGCTCTTAATTAGCTTTGCTTGGATGTTTTCATCATCTGTCAAGCAATCCTCGCGAGGACTCATGCACGACCGCCGCCACCATCGCCACCTTTCCATTGTTCAACATTTATCGGTGTTTATTTTGATTTCCTGGCTCCAGCAAGTGGTTTCCGCCGTCCGAGCAGGTGTGAATCCCTCGGGAAACTCCTCCAACCAGACGAGCCTTTGGGACCTCAGTTCCTCGTTCTTCTTTGCCGGCACTGTCATTACCACCATCGGTGAGCTTCATCGGCGAGTGCTTGTGCCTGTTGTACGATCGCAATTTTATGCTGAATTTGGCCTTGTGTGGCGCAAATGAGCAATCCGACAAACTTTACTATTGAGAAAGTCATTATCGTATCTACAGTGTTTCCCACTTATCGCGGTTAATGGAGACCCTGCCGCGATAAGTGAAAAACCGCGAAGGAGGGTTGGCTCCCCCGCTAGGAATTTTTTTGTAAGTGTATGTGAGTACCAGCATGTTTAAAATATGTAAACATCTGAGAGCGACAAAG
Source organism: Hippocampus kuda (assembly GCA_901007745.1). Classification (NCBI taxonomy): domain Eukaryota; kingdom Metazoa; phylum Chordata; class Actinopteri; order Syngnathiformes; family Syngnathidae; genus Hippocampus; species Hippocampus kuda. Next base: position 18,893 of record CAAKHF010001437.1, on the reverse strand, counting down.
AGACTTGTGTTTGTGGCGTCGAAGGTGCGTTCTGACTGTGTAGCCACCGTTAGCCTCAAGCTAGCTCCTGACCAGCTATCCCCGTGTGTTTATGATAAGACAATTTATCGGTATTGATGAGGAGGAGGCGAAAAGAGACGTGTTACTTTTTTCAGACAAGCCCAATCTCTCTCTTGCTAGCTTGCGCTCACTTTTCGCTTTTACTTTTGCTTTCTCTCTCTCGCTCTCTCTCTGCCGAGCACAAAGCAAACACAACAGCATGACAAGGCACCAATCAGAGTCAACAGCTTGAGGGAGACACTGATCAGAGAGTCAACCGGGAACGTGCTGGGCGGGGCTGCGAAGATGCGCAGCCAATCAGTTTACGGGATAAATCCACTCGTACTGTCATTGGTCGACGTCACGCCAGGAACCGATCGTGCATACAGTCATGTACAAAACCTCTGAGTCATTCGGCATTTTTTTCTAAATACAGTACTTTGGGGGGGGGGGGAACGCGATGTAGTGAAGCTGCGATAAATGAAGCATAATGTAGCATTGTTCTCTTTATTTTGATCCCGTTCGTCGTCTTGACTCTCGAGCCGTTGCGCAGTTGCACCCATTCAAGTGTGTAACTCGAGCTGAATCGATTGCTTGCCACTTGACTGTTTGAAAAGAAGGAAAACGACTGGTTTCGCCGCCAAAGTACTCGAGTGCACTTTTGACACGAGAGCACAATTTGCTGTTTTCCTTTCTTTCCTTTATTTGCTGCCAGCAGCCGACCCCCCAGAACAAGAAACACTCAGCCATTCAAAGCCATTGACACATTTCTCCCATTTAGTGTCACTCCAGTCCCCAAAGTCATTACGGGTCGCCCTGAAGTCATTTTGACAGAGGGACTGCATTAAAACAGCGCTCGCGCGTCATTAATTGCGGTTTAACGATACACCGAATCAATCGCAAATAACCTGGCTGAGGCATGAGACTGTATCTTGCGTTTCAATTTGAATAAAAAGGACGCCGTGTGGTCCCCCAACAGGTTTCGGCAACACCTCCCCTCACACGGAAGGCGGGCGGATATTCTGCATTATCTACGCTCTGATGGGGATCCCCCTCTTTGGTTTCCTGTTGGCGGGCGTGGGCGACCAGCTGGGCACCATTTTTGGCAAGGGGATCGCCAGAGTGGAGAAGATGATAGTGGTGAGTCTCTTGTTTGCCTCCTCCAGCCTTTTTGGAAGCAGTGCATGCAGGTTTCCTAGTTGCCATGCCAACAGACTCCCGGGATACCAAAATAAAATACAGACGGATCCCCCTGATTTGAAAATGACAACTGATGGCGACTTTTGGGCTTTTATTTGTGTAGCTGAAGTTTAACGATAACACGCATGGATGACATCTTCCGCGGGCTTTATTTCATTGATTTTTTTTTTTAATAAGAACACTTTAGTAGGTTTAATTAGTCATGTTTGACATTAAATATGAATTAACAGGCATGAATGGATAAAAGGCCATCTGGTCGCTTGGGGAGAAGTTGGTTCAATTTGGAATGAGGACAATATAATGTCAAACAGGACTCAGTGAAGATGAATTCAATGAAGTAGGCTGACATTTAAAACCTATATTCTAATATTTATTCCATGAAGTCAAATGAATGTATTCCCAACAGGTCATTCTCAATTTTTATACCCCGCCTAAAACATTTTTTTCGAAACACATTAAAATACAGTAGTATAGTATACTTCAGCAAAACAAGAAAAAGTTATATTTAATTTTCATTTAAACCACTCTGCATTATGCACAGTGTGAACGTTTACCCTGCACTTAGTGTACATGTAAGTGTTTTTTTTTTTTTTTACTTCATGGTTAGGTCAAAAATTGTCTTTCCAATAATATGCTGTATGCGACCCCACGAGTCAAAACGCGGCATTTTGATTCATATCGCAAAATGCAACCATTTTTATGTCCGTCTCGGGCGGCGGCCATTTTGACACTAGCCGTCGACTGAAAATGACATCACAGTTGCTCATGCGACATTCGCAAGCTGATTTTTTATTTATTTATTTATTTTTGAAGCGGTGGGGCGATGGTTCTGTATTTTTCATTACGTTTTTAATTTTCTTTTGGGGGGCGGGGGTCACATAAAATGCACGAAAATCTCAATCTCGGGAACGACGCTCCTCTCGTCGTCTTCATCATATGTTTATGCCTGCCGCTCTCATGCTTGCTTTGTGACTTACGTAATTGGGGGCGCAGGGGGCGGTTGCTAAGAATACGCACTTCGCGAGGAAAGACCGAGAGTGGTGTGTGATCTGTGCCGCAAAACAGCGGCGAGAGACCTCAATCAATGAGGCGCATATTTTCTTCCAAGGTAGAACCTTAGAATAAATTTTGCGCTGTTAGTCATGTGACGTTTCGGCCGGTTGGAGGGGGGAAGAAGCTGCGCCGAGTTGTTGTCCTGTCATCAAATTATTCCCCAAAAGTGGACACATCAAATGGAACAAACATACAATTGAGATGAATGCACTTTGTGTTGATTTGACTTTGTATACACGTTACAATGCAAATTAGGGCTGTCAGCGTTTAATATTTTAAAAATCGATGCTTCTCTTTATTCATATGATTAAAATGTTAGTTTGCATTGAAGTGTTTTACAAAACTATTTTCCCCCATTTTATTGGTCATGAACCAATCATTGTTGTTTATTTGGTATTTAGTGATTTAAAAAACACACTCACACACACACACACACACATACAAAACAACATTTAAGCAATATCACACAAGAGGGACAGATTCGGTTTTCTGTTACTGGTTATTGTCTTGTTTTCCAAAGTAAAAGCAGATGTGTGCCAAGGTATTTTTTTTTAATTAAACACAAAAGATATTCATATGTTCAAGAAATTTTACTGTTGAGAGAATGAAATTAGAAGATTTGACAATTTGTCGGCTTCACTGTTGGGGGGGGGCTTTGCCCGTGAATACCCCCCCCCCCAAAAAAAAACAAGATACTGTCTCCCTCTAAGCCCCACCCCCTACAGTGTAGCCTTTTTAGACTCAAGACCCTGTAAAGTATTTCTAAATGTAGCATTAATGCGCCTTTCATTATTTCACTTTTCACTATTTGGGGGT
>CAAKHF010001436.1:2080-38665 GCA_901007745.1 Hippocampus kuda | reverse complement strand
CCCCCCCCCGTGAATCTCTTCCTTGCTACCTTGAGCAGAAGCCACTCTGGTCCTAACTGTAGGGCTGCGCCCATGGTTATCATTTTCTGATTTTGACACACCACTGGCCCAGTAGTTCAGTATATGGGGCAAATCGTACAGTCATTCACTTGCATGACTGAGCGGTGCTAACTTCAGCAAGACAATAAATCGGATGTGGCTAGTATGCTATAATTCTTGATAGTTGAGGCAAGTGACAAAAACGGATATGTCTGATGAGTAAAAGTTATGGATGATTTAGACAAGCATCAAAACTTCCAGAGTTTAGTTTAACGATCTTGGGAAATGGTTTACTGTATATCATTCCCATTAAGGCATAAATTACATTTAGTGCCACTTAGCATAAAATATTAAATCCTACAATCCCACACAGGCACGCTGCATCTTAACATTCACCAGAGTGCCAAAATGCAGAGCCACTCTTTAAAAAATACCAAAAAAAAAGTTATGGTTTAGGCCGGGAGTTGCAGATAGGCAGAAAACTCTGAGATTTGGGGACAACCCAGGTTGTGTAAAAAGAGTGTAGGCATGGTGGCGGTCTAATGTCAACCTCGGCGAAAATCCCAAATGCCAATCCCTTGAGCTGCAGCAAGAGTACAAAGGTGGAAGAGAAAAGTGGCTGCACTATTCCCAAAGCCAATCATGGCACAGCAAACAGGGGGGTGGAGCTGAGCTTTTGATGATTTCAGTCAGTCTGACCTGCTGGTGAGACATGGACCGTGGGTATGGAGACGAGATTTACTGCATTTTCTGCAAACTAGCACTCTTCCGTACCATCAAGTACCTACCTACAGGTTTAAGGAAGTTAGATTTAAGCCTTCTTTGAGACGCATTGACCACAATTATTCAAGTCTTGGCCAAACCTTGCTATATTTTGAGTGTCACCATGAGTGTGCCATACCGCTATGTGTCCTCAAGATATGCAGTAAGTGTGGCAACATTTTTGGATGTAGCAAGAAAGAAAGCAATGTGGACTCGTGAATATGCATGGAATCCTCATAAAAAGTACACTGGCAGCACAAACAGAATTGGCTCAGTATGAACACGGGGCAGTTAGCATCTTTCATCAATACTGTTTGTGGAGTATGAGTTAAGGATTAGAATTCACCCAAAGATGTTGGCGCCGTACGTAGGATCATAGTGATTTTATTTTATTTTTTTGCAGGTCACCGTTTTAGATGGTTCTACATGTATTGTACTGTTGAGCCAAAAATGTTTGAATCCATTTCTCTGTTCATCATCTTTGTCATTTGGTTTTAAAAATGCATTTTGTGTTGATAAAATGTTGAAGTACTTGCTATTTAGCTTAGTTTTCAGTAAAGAAAGATGTTATAAAACAGGCAATTTATAAACAATGTTAAGTTGTGCTAATGATCTAGATTTTTTTTGTTTGTTTTGTTTTTATGTCATATGGTAATTGGAGCATGCAGTGATTGAAATGAATCAGATCATAAGTGAACTATATGCAGTATTGTGGCTTCTTTGCATTGGCAGCAGGAAGAAAATATCAAATGTTAACCATAGATGCTGTTTAAAAATAGAAACATCTTTAAATCTCATGCATAAAATGGAACCAATTTGTCACCGTTGGGAGACATTGTTTTGCCTCTCGCCAGCCACGATGGTGAGAGAGGAAAAAAAAACATTATTCATTAATACTACTTAATGCACATCCATCCTCTGAGAATAGAACAGCCATCTCTCAATAGATATAAAAATGTGTCATTGCACTGTAAATAAATTAATAGTCTCTGCTGTGAACGGTGGCCCTTTACCGTCATGTAAACAGCGAAGATGTTAGTAAAGGCTGTTTAAACCAAAACAACGGCTGATAGTCAAAGTCAGCAGCTATTGACCACAGCAAAGGCCACCATCAGCGCTTATTGACCAGACACGCAGTCGAGCAGCAGCCCTGCCCTGGGGAAACCATTTATCACGTTTACTTCCTGCATGCTAGGGATGCGCATACGTGTCATACATACATATAGTATGAGTGTGTTTTTATATATATATGTATAAAATTTTTTAATTGGATTTTATGATTACACATACAGCATTAGTTAACTTAGTTAGCTAATGTGCCATCATGCTGAAATGTGAAAAGAGACAATGGGGTTAGCCTCCAAAACTACACTTTGTGAGGATATTACTTGCAATGACTCTGAATAATTCCTTCAGTAGGAGATAGTCCAAAAATAGACCACTGACTGATGTTATCTTTACCTTGGACATGCAAAACTACAAAGAAGTACAACACGTCTCCTCCAAAATGTTATTTTTGCTAATAATGACTGGTATTGACGACTAAACCGATAGTGGACTGGATGGTTTGCGGAATACCATACAGAGCACTCAGTTTAGGTTTGTGTCATTTGATTTTCCATTTTATCAGAGAGGAGTCTGACGATAGAAAGAAAACTGACTGCAGCTGAGTGCAAACTATGAAATATAATACTGCAGTGTCCACAGCGAGGGCACAGCAACATGTATTGAGCAACGAAAACAGGAGTTTATTGTGTAACTTCGACATTTCAGGGTGACTGAACTCTAATTTTCTCCTCGTTGGCTGGGCAGTTCCTTGCATGGAAGGAGCCACCCATTGATGTATGAATGTGTGTGTGAATGGGTGAATGTTAGCCGCTGCAAAACGCTTTGGGCACAAGATAGTGTCAGTGCAATACGAGTGCATTATATTTACACTTTCGCGCAGTGATATGGTACTAATGAATCTGATTTATCAATAAGGAATCAGAAATGCTTCATGTCAATCTAATGAGATCCTTCCGGGAGACTTGGAACATTTTCAAGGAACATTTCAAGGAACAAGCAGAAAAATATGTGCATGGATTACTGCATGCTATTTTGGTTGTTAAGTGGGTTTAGTGTGTTTGCTATTAGTCAGTTTCAGGGTCGACACTCAGGATAGCTCAGCTCATTCTTCTTAAATTGTAAATAATTCCCATAGTTGTCTTGGTTCACATTAAATGGGGTTGCATATTGTCATGGGGATATGTGCTTTAAAGTCTGTGGTACAAAGCTAAACTCACCCGCCACCTGCAGAAACAAAGCAGCGCTGCCGTATTCCCGCACTCTGACAAAGCACGTGTAGCTGCCTTCGTCGGCCACCACCACCCTCCTCAGCAGCAGCGAGGCGTTTCCAAGGCCCAGCTCGTGAGGGAACAGGCCGGTGCGGTTGGCGAACCTTTCAGCCTGGTCTGCCAGCTGATCGTGTCCTTCGCTGTATCCATACACGCTGCGCTTGGTGTCGGTCAGCTGCCAGAAAACTGTCACGTCAGACGCGTTGAAGGGGCCGGTGGAACTGAAGGAGCAGTTTAGAATGACGTCCGTATTGTGTAACGCCACCACGGGCTGGTCGGGGACGTGTACCTCCATCATGGCTACAAAAGAGGGAGAGCAGCATGTGAGTGACATTGTACAAACTTTGGAATTGAAAATGTTCAAATTCAAAGAAAACGTAAGAAAAGGAAGAAGTACCAATCAAAAATTCAGCGCAGAAACAGAGGAAGCATGCCACTAGTGTGTAAGAGTATTTATTCCACAGTTATGCAGAAATTTAGTGTGTTAAAAGGTCGGAGACTGATAGCTTTTAAAGCCAAGCAGTTTGAAACGTATACTAGATCCTCTTCAGAATGAGATAGATTGCTTGCACAGTCTGGCAGCATTAAGTTGGTAAAAGGGGATTACGGCAACGGGGGAGCAAAAACTCTTGCGTGTACATTTTTTGGGGGGAGACAATGCCAGCGGCGCTTTTATTGAAAAAGTCGCTGATTGAGCGGCACATGCGCGTGCTGCATTGTTTGTCTAGACGAGGGCGAGGGCGTAATTATTCCGGATTAGCGGCCATCTCAGGCAGCCGTTCCGTGGCATCCTTGCGAGTCAGCGCTCCTCATTGATCTCTGTCTGCTCAAAAACAACGCCAATACACTCATCAGCATCACAGCACGGGCCGAAAAAAAAAATACTCTTAACCCCGGAGCGACACAATGTTTTGGTCAAGTAATTCTTATAATCAGGGTCATGTTTTTGCCTCTTCACCCTCTTTTGAACTCCACCGCACAGTATCGTCAGCGTTGACTCACTTCGTTCAGTATGGAGACGATTCGATCGATGCAGGGGTGCTTTAATCAACTGCCCAATTAACAACAAACAAGACTTTCATCTGAGGGCCTTCATATATGAACGCTGAATGAAGGCAGGCCCGTTTTTTCCTTTTTTTTTTTTTTAATGTAATGTACGTTTAGCAAATCCCAACGAGGTATCCCTTGCCACTGATATAGGAACAGTACCACCTATCGGCCAACAGTAAAATTGCTGCACGGTAACGGGGAGAAAAGGCCTCAGATGCCTCAATAATCCTTTCCTGTTTATAGTTTTAGAAAGTGCAATAATGTTTTATGGGGGATGGAGTGGATGCAGTGTCACCTTGATAACTGAAGAAGGTAATGGTATAAAGCATGTTTTGTTTCTACAGTAGTGACCGGATTTGGAATTCAAATGTTGCCCGATGAAATTTGGACCAAGAGCAGCCACGATTGACCTCTCAAGGTTGCCGCTCCCACAAAATCATTCACCAATGTCCATGGGGAGATCAACAACTAAAAAAAGCTGCTGTGTGTTGGGCTGTTTTTTTAAGCACCAACGAGTATATATTAAAAAAAAAAAAAAAAAAAAGTTAACCCCACACTTATTCATTTCCCAAATTGTCCAAAATCACCCACTCACGCAGCCCTTCCCACACGCTAAAAAACATTTCCAGGGATAGAAGCGAGTGAGATTTGTCCGCCACCAAGCCAAATAAATACACCTTGGGAAGTAGATTGTCGATGATGAAGCTTCACACTTCCTAGTATGCTTTGGTTGAGAATGAAGGGGTGGGCTATTCGGTGAACCGCCGCTGTATACATGTATATCTACTGGAAACGGAAGATAATCCACCTCCATCAGTGCTTAGTCAGTCTTTGTTTTTTTCAATGTGTCATCATTCATCAGAAAATTGGGTGTCCATCAGTGACGGATTGACGAACCTTCCGTCAGCACACAGACCTTCTGCCTGCCCATCTTTGCATATGAGAGAGAGCGAGAGCGAGAGCGAGAGCGAGAGAGAGAGAGAGACTGGCTGCAACAGATCAATACAATCAATAATTAAAAGTGGTGGCAATGAATTTCATCATTGATTCATTGTGTCACGCGATAATTGAATCAGTCACCATGTGCTCTGTTGTGTGCCTTGTTGTTTGTGCTATTCCTGCTGTGAGTGGTGGTGTGTTGCACGCAGCCAGACAACACACCTAATTGTAAGAAGAAAAAAGTCAGGAGTGAACGGCAGTAAATTACAGTGACTCGTTTTTTCCACGATTTCGGAAGGATATATTTGACTTTCTATTTCCGTCGATCCGATCAGCTATATTGGATGGGATGACATTTTGCATTTCGTGCAGAATTCGATTGGCTGTAATGTCTTAAGTCATCAATGATGTCATTAATCAGGTCCACGAAGACATTACTGCCACAGGGTTTCCCACCCACACTTATCTGTGGTGGGTCGCCAATGATAAGATTTTGGCGCTCCCTATCAATATGTAACAGACATATCTAACTTTCTTTTGCTGAGCGGAGATTGTAGCATTCCACTCCTTATGTGTGTCCACTAATCGATAACACCACTTTCTTTTCTGATACGATACAGCAAATACAGTACCTGAAATGACTGTATGACTATATCAAAGGTATGAATAATTACATTTGAGAATCGATTGCAGGCAATAAAATCTGGTATCAGATCAATATTTGAGAGAAAGGGCCTTTCGTGCATGCACAAAAGGTTTTAGATCGAGGAGCGATGGGAGCAAAAATAAGTGTTATGTTGATCTACCGTATTTTGTTCAGTATGTATGCAACGGATTAGGTGTTCAATTCTGAATCTCATTATTTGCACTCATGAATAGTGTTTCAATATTCCAAGAAGGGGGCCGTCAGTGATACTCCATGATATGCATGTTGAGAGAAGAGGGGAGGCAGAGTGCAATTAAATCACTCTGAGAGTAGCTATGGCTGACTCACACCACCAGGTGAAATTCAGAAAGATGGGGCGAAAAAATGAAATTAAATCATAAAAATAAAGATAATATCTGGAAAGAAGAACAATCTGTAATTTCTCTACACTGGCTGACTCAAAGAAAAGAAGAAAATATCACAATATCAAATATAACACCTCTCCTACTCATCTCACCGTCTTTTTTTTTTTGTTACGCTCTGTAGGGCCTGCACAGGGCCCTTGTGTAGTCACACAGACCTGCAATTGGAAAGAGAACATAGGGAACAATTTTGGAATATGCATCAGGGGGAGGGAACTGGAAGAGGGGACAAGAGGAGACGAGAGCAAGGCCGGCGGCTGACGTCACGGAAAAGCGTGCATCTGACGTCCTATTCGTCAGAGGTGAAATACCATGTGAGGCATATCGCTGCATGCATTTTGTCTCTTTGAGATCTGCGTGCCTGTGACTCAGGGCTGCTCCGGTTACAGAAAGCATATTTGCCCGAGACAAGATACAAGATGCAGTAGCATAGTGGGAAACTGCTAAACATTAAATGATTATTGATCTGAAGATGCTAGTTTTAATTCCTGGCTAGTTTGAGCAAACCTTTTGGTGCGGCAGTGATGTGGGACCGGAAAAAACAAAAAAAAAAATCAAGATGGTGCCCGCCATAGACCACAAATTGGAAGCGAACAAAGGACATGGGAGTATGTGGACATATGTCTGCTTGCTTGAGCAATGTCGGGATGTACTTGTTTGTGCTCTGCCCCTCCTCTCTCAAAGCCAACAAACACTACACATCCAGTACCATGCGCGGGAACACTCGGCACCCTCAGTAATTGTTTGTCTAGTGTGACCACTGTGGACCACAGTATACTTCCCTGGCCCCAGTATGGAATTGTTTAATTTTAATCAGGCGAGATTAACGATTACACTATATGTCAGCATAATGAGATCTTTTTTTTTTTTTTTTTTTTTTAAGTTAGCGACTGAAAACTATTTCAGGATGACGTTGTATTGGACGTCGGTAGCAACAATTTGTGATGGCTCAGACGGTCTGAATGACGAATCAAGTCAGCAATTACGACGCGACATGCTGCCGGGAATAACCTCAAATTTAAAACGGACCATATATTCTTTGGTCAGCAAAGGTTTATATTGAGGTGGCACGGTGATTGTTTGGTTAGCATGTCCGCCTTACACTGCAGAGGTACAGGGTTCAATTCTGGCTCCGGCCTTTCTGTGTGTTCTCCCCGTGCCTGCCTTGGTTTTCTCCCGGGTACTGCAGTTTCCTCCCACATTCAAAAAACATGCATGGCAGGTTAAGGGAAAACTCTAAATCAGGGGTGTCAAAAGTTACGGCTTCCCTCAGAGCAAAATTGCAACGTTATTTATTACCCATGGCAATTTGACAGTTCGATACGGATTTCAGCTAGAATCATGAAAACTGACACACATGATTTGCTCCCGGGGGCCACATAAAATGACGTGGAGGGCCGGATCTGGCCCCCGGGCCTTGACTTTGACACCTGTGCTCTAAATTGTCCCCGAGTGTGGCTGTGAGCACGAATGGTTGTTCGTCTATGTGTGCCTTGCAATTGGCTGGAAACCAGTTCAGGGTTTCCCCGGCGTACAGCCCGATGACGGCTGTGATAGGCTCCAGCACACCCGCAATCCTCGTGAGGATCAACAGATTAGAAAATGGATGGACGGATCGATGCTTGATATGGAAGTTGGCCTTCTCACCACGCTTGGCCGCATGTTACTGTCATGCATGGCATAAACAATTGCTGCTGCAGGTAGCTTGACTTCTTCCTGACAGTGTACACGTAAATAGGCGAGGCAGTAAAAATGCCTCAAGCAACTTTTTTGAACCGAAATAACCCAAATTAATCGAAGACTCGTTTCAGCCCATCTGTGAATATGACTTTTCTACGTGCTACTGTCCTGAATCATGACACACAAATTCAGGTTATGTCCGCTGCTTAGGGGACGGAACTCTGCCGAGGACCCCCTGTATTGTGATGGGTGTCTTCTTCGAAAGAAAGTGGTGGTCTTAGGGGAGAAGCGGCTGGGTGGTCAATGAGGCAGTAGCCCCAGTGTCTTCTCCGAAAGAAAGTCGTGGTATTTGATTTCGGAGAGAGGTGGCTGGCTGGCAGACCTTGTAGTCTTACCAGTGGGGTCTTCCCAGAGGGGAAGGAAGGACTCTCCTCTCCTGCCCTCTCTATAAAGACATGCTGAGCAGCCATCGAGGGCAGGCTGGGAGACGTCAGGCTGCCAGGATTTACACGCTGCACTTTGTGTTTATGGGCCTCAGCTCTGTTTGAGTGCCTACGTGACAGAGACGGGCACTTTCACAGCCGACATGAAATAAACTCATTTAAGCCTTTGCCGGCCACTGGCAGCCGGCCCTGCTTAGCGGCGAGCGCCGACTAGGAAAGAAGAAAAAAAAAAGTGTTTAAATGATCTTCACACCGCTCTCCACTCTAATTTCAAGAATAACCATCACTGTGGAACTTTCTAACACCTTCCTACAATAACAGTGCTTTTGTCAGGTGTTGACAAGCCGCTATCGCTATGTAGGCCTCTGATGGTGGGAATGGAGGCTCGAGGCAAGTGTGGGTGCGAGCAGAGCATTTAACCGCATTGTGCTAATCAGCATGGGTTGCACCAACTGGAACGTTTTATATACACTGTCGCCGGAGACGTTTTTGACGAGTTATCTCGTATAAGAAAATGGCGAAGAAGACATTTTGAGTGTGGCTGTCCAAAGGATTGGTGCTATAAATGGTGTCTGAGACAACTGGCATAATGCACCGGCAGAGGTACATCGCAGTAGTCATTCAGCATGCTTGTTAGGTTTGGTTAAAACTTGATCCTTCACAAACATCATGCCTTTAACTTTGTGTTGTGCCCCTTTTGTTCCATTGAATTCTTTGTTATTTTACATATACTCGTTTCAACGTACCCCATCAAATACCTTTAAGATGGGGAAAAACTGAGATTCAGGTTCAACATCACACTTCTCTGAATGAACAACGCACTCCAAAATCATGCAGAATGTTATCCCAGAAGAGTGTACAACTCCGTATGTTTTCACGTCCTGTAGGCGTAATGACCAGGTGTCCTAGTACTTTTTGTCCATATGGTGTATTTACTCAATGTTTGTGCTTCAACAACCTGCTGCACCTTAATATACCTTGCTTATCTGTGCAGCCTGACAATGGAGCCGATAATCACACCTCATTACAAGCACGGGGATATTATCATGTCTATGTTCCATGCCCACGCTCGTGCATGAGCGTCCTTAACCAGTATACTATAAATAAACCAACTTCAAATAAGGCACCGAGTGTAAAAAAAAAAAAAAAAAATCCAGTCATATAGTGTTGTATGACAGCACTGATGGCACATGCGTATATGCTGATGACCGAATCTGTGCCACCTGGGCAGCACTGGACATGGAAGGGGGTCAGACTTATTGTGCCAAAGCACAGTCGTGGTGGCAGTCTTTATCTAGGTAAAAGCTGGCCCACTGTGATTGTGTCCCAAGGCCACCTATACCATCCATAAGGCCTGGAGCACAATACAGAGTGCTCACACTTGCCAAACAATCTGACTGCAGAGGCCGAGCATAGTATGGTCTGTTGGCCATTAGAATTATCCACTTTGCTGGATAAAAATAATAAATAAATAGAAATTACCGTATTTTCCGCACTAAAAGATGTACCTAAAAGCCTTCAGTTTTTTTAAAAGCTCACAGCGTGCCTTAAAATCCGATGCGCCTTGTGTATGGTCATTACAGTAATATGTCAACCCCAAAATGGCTCCTTGCTAGAGACATCTTCCAATGCAGAGTTCAAACTTAAGGCGATTGGTTTCACAGTTGAACACGGAAATAGAGCAGCGGCAAGAGAGTTCAACGTTAACGAATCAATGTCATAACTTGCTGTTGGTTAAGTGAACTGTGTCGCTGCTTTATTAAATACATTTTACTGACATCTGATCATCGCTATATAAATCAGGGTGTAGTGTAGTGTAGCGTTCTGTTGGCATTTCCTTGAGCATAGCTCCATCTAGTGGATGCATTGTAGATTGCGTCGTATAATGTGGTGCGTCTATTATATGCAAAAAAATTACAAAATAGGTCATTCATTGAAGGTGCGCCTCATAATCCAGTGCGCCTTTTAGTGTGGAAAATACGGTACCCCGCGACCCTTGTGAGGATGAAGGGGATCGGACAATGGATGGATGGATGGATGGATAACAATTAAAGAAATAAATAAATAAAGGTAAAGGCATAAAAAAAGGTCAGCTCTTCAACAAAGTCTCTTAGGAGTTTAATTCACTGATACACATTTGTGTTCTGTGGGATGTTATCACACAAATTATCAGATCACTCTTCGGTGATCTGATAAAAGTATTTCCTAAAAACAATGTACCTTTGTTCATCTAATTAATTTCAATCATATGAAGTTTTGAAAATGCATAATTGTCATGCATCAATAGCGTCTGTATCAATACAATCAAACAACGGTTAGTCTCGCGCCCAGACTCACGCGCAAACACCCACCCAAAACGCAGTTTCCTCCATGGCCCCAAAGGCCAGAGACCACATTGATATTCCACACCTGCTTGACTCCTGACAGGTCCGTAGCAACACAGTGTGAGGAGTTGGACACAAGTAACTCTTGACACTACAATGCAGAAGCTGTAAGAGAGCTGCAGTGGAGCAAAGAGTTTCCTGTCAGCGTGACTGACATCGGTCACGTTGACAAACACACGCACACGGCAAATAACAAATGTTCTCAGCACCGGGCAGTGCATGTTAAGTCACACACCGCCGGAAGTAAACAGAATTCAATGGTACAGTGTAACCTTACAAAGTTGACCACTGCGAAAATACTTCTTTATTTATGTAGCATTTTCACAACAGCTGCAAAATAGTATAATGTAAGTTTCTAAACTTCATCGTCGCACAATATTTAGGCCTACATTTTCATTTTGTTCCAGAGATTATTTCCATTCATCGATTCGTTTTCTTTGGGCCACCACTGCAAGACACCTGACCTTTTATATTTTCTGCCACACAATTAGCGTCTCAGCCGTCCTTTTGTCAAAGTAATAATTACCTTTCAATAACTGGACAGAGATATTTATACAATGATTGGAGCCATACGCTAATCACAGTGTGCACACACACATTGAAAGGGTAATTCTCACAGAGGTCAATGGCAGTTTTACTACGAGTTTACAGTACAGGGCAGATGAAATCTGAAAGATGGTGGCTCCATTTACAGAGCAAGCTAAATGGGAAACGATTTAAGGTTTTAAACAAAGTATTGTTAAATGGTGCATCACAAACCCGTCCCAGGTGGGTTAGGAAGAGACTAGTAGACGAGCATCGTAGCCACGAACCTCCACAAATGTGTACCGTTTATTCCCTAATTTGACAACATCATGCTCTTCAATGCATTTTTTCATGTGATTATATGTATTCATCTTTAAAATGGTCGCACGCATGTTTTAATAAAATACATGTTTGGTTTGTTTTATGTAAATGTGACGCAAGTCACCATGAAAAAATCTCATGGTCTCAGATTGAGAAGTGTTATGCTTGTACAACACTGCCCCCTTCTGTCAATTTTTGATGTTGCACGCACATTTTCATTCTGGGCGTTTTGGACCGGCCTGTCGACTGTGTGAACTCCACATCCTCACACACAGCCTTTGCGCAAAAAAAGGGGTCACTTTCAACATCAAGCTCGGAGTAGAATCTCCTCCTTTCTTATGTTTCTTTCCACAGGAAATCACAAAGGAGTGGCCTCGCCAAGGAGACATCCAGGTGATCGGCTGGATAAGGACTCAGACTTGCTTATTTCCCGCAGAGTCATAAATCAAGATGCGATGTTCTTTTGTGCTGTTTTTTCCCCCTTCAATCTTGCTTTCTCTCTCCATCCCCCCTTCTTTCTCTGTCTTTCTTTCCTCTCTTGCCTTCATTCTTGATGCGAGACATCTCATATCCTGTCAATAACCCTCTAATGGGCCCGGGCAGTCAGATAAGCGTGAGCCTCTGGCTTACAAATCCGTAGACACCGAGAGCCTTTTGATTAGCTGTGGTCTCACAAATGGGGGAAAAAAAAAGAAAGAAAAGGAATGCGGCTAGCTGACAAGGTAGACACGAGGTCACGGGGTCAGATCTCACTTGAGGACAGAAAACTTCAAGGTTGAAGAAGAGAAACAGCAGGGCGATAAAGGCTTCCTTGATTTCCCTTCACAGGATGTTGTCCATCTTTCTCTTACAATTTAACAGCTTGTTAGGGCACGGCACCATACTGAAAGGAAGAATATTTTTCTCTCACCATATCTAGTCACAAATTAACCCATTCCTCTTTTTTTTTTTTTTTTTTAATGTATATACTTTTGTTGATTTGTGCTCTTCTGAAATGGCCCAGAATGCAAGAAGATGGCGCCAAAGTCCTTTTTAATAAGAAAGTAGTCTGTGTCAAAGAACTAAGTTGAAGTGATTCGTCTTTATTAAAAGATAATTTTCCTCTGCTGACTGCCTCTTACAAGCCTTTATTTTTAAGGGGAAAAAGTAAGATGAGTTTGAAATGCTGATAACATGAAGTGTTAAGGGATCATAGTTCATGGTATGTTTTTTGTTTTTAACTGTTTAATCTGGACAATTACAGACGCTCCCCAGCTAACGAACGAGTTACGTTCCGAAGGATCGTTCGTTAGCTGAATTCGTTCGTAAGTTGCTTCAGTGCTATATTTTGTATGTTTAAGGCTTATATAAGTATGTTTAAGGTTTATATAAGTATAATAAAATGAAGTTTAACTTACTTTTGGAAGATGTACTCGAAGGCTTAAGAAATTGAGGGTCCAAGAGAAGATGAGGGTTGATGAGTCCTTGGAGGGTGGAGTAGAAACTGGCCGAAAGAAGCGATCTAACGACGTTTTCTTCTTTTTCTCATCATAAATGATGCAGTAGCACTGTATAGCATCATTCATTTGATTTGCACACAACTTTTTTCGAACATTTTTCGACATACCTGTACCCGCAAAATGTTCGTATGTACCATTTGTGCGTAACTCGGACGTTCGTAAATTGGGGAGCGTCTGTATAAACATTTGGGCGTGACAACAGTTCGCTGTTTTTCTTTATTTGTCGCTGAGCTTGGTCCCTGTCTCCCGGGAATATCCAAGGTTTACTGTTTTGTCTTTGTAATGCTCTTTCATCCTCGCTGCCACGTCTCCAAACCACAACCACTAACAAGCAAAGGGTGTGTTTGGTTAAAGCCTTCCTAGACTTCCCCTTTACTCATTATCCCCATGCAAGCTGCCTCCTCAGCAAAGAAGCTGAGCCTGTAACGGCTTCCAAGCACGGCTCAGCATCCATCCAAACCATTCACGCAAGCCCACAAGACGCGCAGTCAACCACACATGACTCGGGGTCCCGCACAACCCCTGCAGAAGTGCAATCGCTGCATATTACCTGAATCAATTTTTAAACAGTCCCACAAGCCTGCATTTTGACGACTTGTTGAAATAATCATGAGGTGCTTGTTGGGTAATGCACTCGGTCTCAATGAAAGCGCAGGGGAGAGAGGAAGGTGGATGGAGGTAGCGCTCGGGACAACAAGACTGATGATGTACGTGATTGCGTATGCGTATCCTCTGAGTCGAGATGACCCCTCGAATGGACCCTTCAGCGGACGCAATTGAATTAACAGGAGCATCAGAGATACAGCGTAATCAAAATTGAATTTATGTGCAGACTAAAGTGAACCCTCTCTGCAAAATCAATCAGAGTGTAGGAGAAAAGGACGACATAGGGAGAGGGGCAACATTCAGAGCTATCACACTTGTAATATTTTCACACCACGGGGGATATTATTAAATCACACAAATTAATTTGAATTAGCCCCAGGCTCCCCTCCTAGAGTGAAATCTGGTCAACTTTCTAGGTTGTATTTGTATTAAATACAATTAGTAGGCTAAGGTGTTAAGACTGTTTCGCTCTGGCTGTGCTAATGTAAAAGTGGGTTAAAAATGACAAGCTATGAGTAAAATGGCCAGCCAATAACTCTTTCACTGGCTGACACTGCTCAAATAGATAGTCACTGATGCTCTTCGGTGTACATTGCCCTGAATTTGGTGCGGGAACCAGTCCAGCTTCTGTTCCACCTGTTGTCTGGTGTCAGCTGGGATCGGCTCAAGACATACCGCGACCTTTAATAGGATAAACGGGATTGAAAATGCAAGAATGGATCCTCAAGAGTGAGACAATTAGACACCAAATTGAAAACCATTACCTGTACATTATATTGGGCCTTTTCCCAAGCTTTTTATGCCACTTTCCCTCTTCAACAACAAAACAAAGCTGAAGGCTCCATTCCTTCTCACTCACTCAGGTCCTCATCCTCCCTCCACCTCTCTATATACCTGCCCGTCTCAGCACAATGGGGTGCAGAGCCTTCAGCCACTCTGCCCCCAAACTCTGGAACTCACTTCCACCCAATATTCGTAACATTGACTCTCTTCCCACATTCAAAACCCAGCTCAGAACCCACCTATTCATACTTGCTTATTCTACTTAAATCTATCTCTTGTTTATAATTTTATCTGTGGTTTTATTGTTTGCTCTTGCTTGTAAAGTGTCCTTGAGTGCTGTGAAAGGCGCTTACAAACAAAATGTATTATAATTATTATTATTATTATTATTATTATTATTATTATTAATATTAAGGCGCCGGTCTATC
This sequence comes from Hippocampus kuda, assembly GCA_901007745.1. Lineage (NCBI taxonomy): Eukaryota > Metazoa > Chordata > Actinopteri > Syngnathiformes > Syngnathidae > Hippocampus > Hippocampus kuda. The sequence continues at coordinate 23,802 of CAAKHF010001436.1, read as the reverse complement.
AAATCGTACGACTCAACAGCATTTGAAAGACAACAACATACTGTATGTCACAATAGCACGGCTGATACAGAAGCTCAATTAGGTTTGAATGTAGTTTATAAAAGAAGAAATCAAATGCAGTAAAAAGTGAGATAACATATGACCCCCCCCAAAAAAAAAGTACCTGTATATAAGACACAATGTATTTTTACACCACTGCAAAATGCAATAATAATAATAACCACTTGAGATGAACATGAGCTATGATCAGATTTTGCATAATCACCGATGGGTCTAATTTGTCAGCCATTTTGTTCTTGTTGTTTGGAAACAGGATGCCATGTTGAGCTACTAATGTTACCTTTTGATTAAGCGCGGGGACTTCACAATCTGGACACCCACTGCAGTGTTTTTGTATCGAGTTACATGTGCAGCAGCCAACTAATTCACTTAGTGCTCCACTTAGCGGAGAGAAACTGAATCATTGTATGAGCCGCCCACATCTACTCCTCCTCCATGTGGATGCCACGCCGCCAGTAACGAGCCAGCCCGTGGTCCAATTTGTGTCAGGAGTGAAGGGATGCCTTATGAACGAGTGATTGCACTGAGGTCCACTGAGGCGGAACTGAAACAGATGACTGAATGTTGTCATGTAAACAGTCTCCCTATCTTGCATTCAAAATGAAGACCCACTCTGTCACCGTTTTTTTTCATCAGTTTAGTGCGGTCCTCAGAGGAATTGGATGTGTACAGAAAATAGGTTGAAATTATGTTGTTTGTTTTTCCAAAGAATTTCCTGAACTTTACAGGCTTTCCCAAGGATGGTCGGGCTCACATTTTGACATGCTGTATCGGCCGGTATGAGAGTTTAATTTACACAATATAGTCCATCCGACACCAACAGCGGAGAAAAGAAGGTTATAAAACTTTCACGGTGTAGATCCCAATTTTTGACATGCTCGAATCCATTCTTTTATTTACAGTGCCTGGAGACGTTATCAAGTCGGCCTGTGCCTATTTGTGACTTGTTTTATGATGACCCAACTTCTTTGCTTGTACAGAAGTGAAACTTTCAAGTTATGACTCCTTCATTGCGACATCAACCAGCCGCCCCTTCACAACGACTGGAAAATCTGCTCTAAAAGCAGTTTTCATCGAGAGCGTCGCAAAACTCCCCACGGCAATCAGCTGAGCACAGACACCTGGTGAAACACCAACATTTATATCTTCATAGATCCCGAACTCTGCGCCTGGCATAAATATGCCAGGGAACCATTAAAAGTCTCGCAACTGAAATAATGTGAGAACATATCCGATGTCTCAACAGTTTTCTGGATCCATACCAAAGGGCCAATTAAATCTACCCCTTAAGAAACGACCCCTCGTGTAAAACTATAGGATCTTTTGAGAGCTGTGCTTCATTTTTGCCCTGCGAAGGCCTTAGAAGAGAGAAGATTAATGATCCTCAAGGGGTATATTGTTACCACAGCTGACACCCACCAACAGCTTGGAAGGCCAACATGGCAGACAGGAGCAGGGGCAGCAGCAAGGACATCATGGTGAATTCGTACGGTGGGAAAACTTCTTCAGGCGTGATGCTGCAGGGATCAAAACAGAGCAATTAGAATGATCTTACTTGCTCGTCTTCTTTTTTTAGTCTTCTTTCATTGATAGTTTTAGTAATGTCAAAAATTCTCCCGGCAATAATCCCACTTGTCTAAAAACGGCATTCTGGTTAATATTGCATTTGTGGAACATGAATCAAGCAGCAAAATGCACCCATTTTTATCCATCTCAGCAGGTGGCAATTTTGCCACTTGCTCTCAAGTGAAAATGACATCACAGAGCCCAAGTGCTCAGATAACGACCAAACGCGGCTGACTTGTTTTCTCAGTTTGGTCAAGTGATGTGGATGGACGTTCGCAATTTGAGCCCATAAGTTTAAAATGAAGTAAAACTACAATGTCGAAGATGTTTTATATTTTTTCATCAGCCTCATTATTTGACTTGAGCAAAGAGGATGTGGGTCAGTCTTGCAGCCTCATCATGACCGACCAACGTTTCCATAACAGAGCAACTCGTCACTTTCTTTGGACTGTCCAAGCCAACTCCACAGAGCTAGGAAATAAAAACATCCCCCAAATTTCCCTCGACTTGTCCCCTGGAGAGCACAACGTCAAATTGGACCAACCAAACCACAGGCCGACTCTGCCTGGTGGTATCCAGACACCAGAAACTGAGTTCAGTGCTCCCCCCATTCCAGCAATGCATATCCTTTGAACTCTCCTTCGTTAAAACTTTTTTATAACTTTCTCAAGTGGGAAAAGATTAGGAGCACACAGCGGGAGAGGGGTGGAGTAGGGGGGGGGGGCATTGACTTACACATGATTATTGTAACAGAAAAAGATCAAATCGGTGGCACCCGTTATGACAACAGCACAGAAGGAAGTTTTGGAAAATAATAGCTTCAATGAAAACGCTAAAATGTGTCATCTGTGCTCTGTTATGTTGACATTTTGGAAAACCTTTTTGTCAAAAACTGTAGAGATACAGTACAGTATACCATACTTGTTTGCATTTTCATTGCGTTTAAATAGGCATGTTGATGATAATAATAATAATAATAATAATAATACATTTTATTTATAAGCGCCTTTCAAGACACCCAAGGACACTACAATAACAAAAAACACAAAACAATACGGGTTGAGCAGCGGCAGCCAAAACGCGCCAGCCTGGAAGCCCTGGATGACCCTGGAAGCACCCTGTACTTTTTCTTAGAATTTTAAAACAAAGCCAACTATTCTCTGGATGTCGAAAATTAAAAAGGAAATCTTCAACCAGCTCAGCCCCCGTAACAACCAACTGAGATTTACCCAAAAAGTGGATGAAAGAACATTAGTTTGTTAAAAAAAAATGGTACAACTATATTGCAGTCGGACTGATTACCATCAGATGAATTAAACTATCACCAGTCAGCACTTCTGACTCACAATCAAGATGATATTCGGCTGTCCTGTGTGGAGTTATGCGTGTTCACTCCAGCTTCCTCCCACATTCCAAAAACATTAAGTGTGAGGTTAACTGAAGACTAAAGATGTGTGAATGCAAGTGTGAATTGTTTGTCTCAATGTGCCCGGCAATTGACTAGCAACCAGTCCAGGGTATCATCTGCCATCCATTTTAAATTAAATGGGATAGGCTCGCGCTAACCCATGATAGCATTACAGAAAATGAATGGATGGACGCAGTCACGACAGGATGACTTCACCGGGAATTACTTCCCACTCAAGTTATCCGGATGGGGACTACAACATCCTCTACATCCCACAGGAAGTTGTACCTGCCTGCTGAACAAGCATGTGATAAAGAACGTAAAGCCAGGAAAATCCCTCTTAGAAAATTATTTAAACACATCTACTCTAATCATTTTAAGTCAAGTTTTTTTTTTTGAAAAACTTTTTTTTTCGGGCCATAGAACGTAATGACTCCACTTTGCCAACCGGGGGCACCACACGTTTAAGGCATTCAAACGCTTCATTATTAGCTTGACCATAGATTCGCTACGAAAGACAAAAATACATTTTAAAAAAACGACATTAATCCTGCAAGAAAATAAGAAAGTGTAAACATCCTCAGCTCTGAGTTCGAGACTTTGGTGCCTGTTCTGTTAAATAACGAGCTCCAATCGTAACATGTGTGCCAGTAGTAGATGAGCAGTTTCTTACCATGGTAGGACAAAGAGGAGAAAAAGTGTTCAAGTGACGTCCTTGTCTTTCCCGTACAGTCGATGTTGCCTTCAGGAGCAGTGGAGTTTTCTTAAATTCCTCTCGTCCCGTTATGTGACAAGATAACGGTGTTTTGCTGTCTTAAAATGGCTCTGTCGGGGTTTATCAAAGTGCGCGGGTGTGTTCCATTGATTTGGAACTGGTTCCTTTCACTAAACCACTCCTTGTTGCTTTGCCCGGTGGTGATGTCATCTCGAGGAGGGGCGAGTCGCGTCCCACATTGGGTTCACCTCTCGATTCTGCATAGAAAAGTGTAGTCCCTGAAGGCCTCATTCGCATTTTTTTCATGGACAAACTCATTTTGAGGGAGCATCATTAAATACAGAGCTACAGTATGTGATTTTTACACACTCTCTGGTAAAGTAGAAATAATAAAGTAGAAGAAATGTGTATCTATTTATAATAACTGCGACGAACATTAGGTTGTCAAGTTTGGATAACACCTTCTGACCTTAATGAAAATAACGCATCATGATTCATTTGTCTGGAATCACATTTTTCCCCAAGACATGACGCAGCGTCGGCCCGAACAACCCAGTGGAAAAACTGATTAAGTGCATATGATAATACCATTAAAAAATAAATAAAATAAAACAGGTTTAAATTGTACATTTACATAAACGTCGTAGTGGGATATTTCTTTTGGATAAGAAAATACACCGTAGAAGGACCTGGAAAGTCCCCTAACGTGTACGATGACTGTAAACGCACCACATACCACGTGACTCAAATCTAGGAAGTGAGTCTCGCGTCAACATTGAAAGTGTAAGTGTGTGCATTTCTTTAATTAGAGCTAATACTCAAGTTTTCCATGGGTATTATATTTGTACTCTTGCCGTTACCCATTTAAACATGTCATAACACAGTGAAATAGATTCAAATGTGTATTTGCGAACTAGAAACTGCATCTGCGTAATATCGGCTAGCCGTGATTGCTTATTTGTTAAGGTTGCATTAAATTTCTTCTTTCTTGCATTAAAATATTATAGAGTTTCACTCGATGTGTTGTTTTCGCCCCAGATGGCTTCCACAGACTGGTACTTGTCCCTGAAGCTGTTGGATCAGCCCAAATCCACCTTCCACTTCCCTGAGATGATGCCAGGGGACGTCGCACCCGGAGGATACCGAGTTGCCACCTTAAAGCAGCTTGTGGCCGCTCAGCTCCCAGGCTCCATACCCGACCCGGACCTCATAGGTATTACAAAGATTAAAGCAGAAGGTAGCCTGCAAGGAGATGTGTCATTTTTTGCGATGTTTCCTGAATGCGTCGGGACAAGGTTTATTGTTTGGGATGTATTTCGTTGCAATTACATTTTATATAAGGAAATTATCTACCTGTTTCTAGTATAGAAACTACTATATTCCCCTGTATAGTGAAAGTGGCCATTCTTTTCCTATTAGGGTTAAGACTCCACATTAAACGTCAGCTTTACAGATGCAATGTCTGTTGTGGTAAACACACGTCCTGTAACACAGAGCAGTATTAGATACAATAAAGGTAATTGCAGTCACCCAGTAAAAAATTAGGTGTGTTCAAGTTATCAACATTACCTGGGAGTGAAGGAAGCCATTGGGGAGATGTGTTTTTCTGACATGCTCCATGTCTATTTGTTCTCCAAATAATCTTAAATGTGTACGTTGTTCCAGAGCTAGTCCATTGTGGGCGTAAGCTGAAGGATGACTTCACACTGGATGCCTGCGGAATTCAACCGGGATCCACGCTGCATATACTGAAAAAGACTTGGCCAGAGCCTGAAAGCATTGCAGGTGTGTCTACTGATACCCTAACATACGTTAAGATGTTTTTCATTTGAAGCCAAAGCATTACATATATGTCTTTCGTTTTTTTCCCAGAACCTGTGAACAGAGCCACTGCGGCCAGGGAGTTTCGAATGCTTCACGCGGCCCTTCATTCGCTACACTCCACCTACAGAGATTCAGTGAGAATGACTTTAAATATACTTTATACACGTATGTATTGACTATTAGATACAACTGTACAATCCCACTCTTAAATGTTGCCACTGACTAGAGCGCTCAAGTGTCGTAAAGGACAGAGTTGATCCTTCTATGCTTGCCAAACAGAGCTCTCGAAATGTAGTCGACAGGTGCACTGATTTCTCTGTCACAAAATAGCCAAAGAATAAGTAAAATGCACAGTCAATTCTGCATCTTCTTTCTCCACCCAGGTGTACAAAATGTTAACCAACAAAGAGTCATTGGATCAGATCATCGTGGCCACACCAGGACTCAGATCTGACCCGGTGGCTCTCGGTAAGACATGACGCTTCTTCTTCATTGGTGCAAAAATGCAAATGCTGACATTTGGAATCCGCTCCAGGCGTGCTGCAAGACAAAGACCTGTTCGTACAGTTCACAGACCCCAACATGTTAGACACGTGAGTACTTGTTTTTGTCTTAATAGATATATGTATGCAAACCTTGAAGATTCCATTGGTTCCTCACAGGCTCATCAGCTCTCACCCGGCCCTGGTCAACGCAATCATCCTGGTGCTGCACTCCGTGGCAGGAAGTACGCCCACACAGTCCACTGCTGCCTCTTCTACCCGCAACACCTCATCCAGCTCGTACAGTGATATGCCAGGTCGGTATTTTTTTTCCTCGTGTTCTTTTTAGATTAAACTAAACACTACTTTTTTATTTATTTATCTATCTATCTATCTATTTATTTATTTATTTATTTATAATTAGGAGGCTTCATGTTTGAGGGCATGTCTGATGATGATGAAGACTTCCAGCCTGTGAGTTTTCGCTCGCATCTCAGCATTGGATGTCTTTTGAAGCGTTAATTCTGATGAATGAGAGTTGTTTTTCTGTGCATGTAGCAGGGCAGCCCGGCGGGCCCCTCGAGCAGAGCGGGGCCATCGGTGGGCATACGCCCGCTCTCTCTGAACCACAGCGGTGCCACGGGCCCTCGACCTATCACGCAGAGTGAACTAGCTACAGCGCTAGCCCTTGCTAGCACGCCGGAAAGCAGCGCGGTGACTCCGACCACAGCCAGCCAGGTCAAGCCGTGCTGGAACATCTCACAATTACACACGAGACAAGCTTCATAGTGTGGATGCTGAGAATTAAGCAATCACGTTATGTGCTATTTTAAGAAATAAATTACAATGTCATATGAACAACAAACATTCACATCTATGATTTGTGCATATGAGAAGAGCAAATTTTTGTCTTATACAGTTTATGGTGAGAAATAGTTACACGAATGTGAATCGTGCACCCAAAAATTGATATTTTTCTAAATGCTGAGAGACATATTCACATTGACGCCACGAAACATCAAAACATAAGGTGAATGCTGAGACGAGCATTTACATAACTGTTATTGTAAATCAAAAAGCACTTTGTACGAATGTTGAGATGAGCATTAACATGAATTATTGCGCATCAAGCATTAGTTTGTAAATGCTGAGAGGGTAATATTGACATGAATACGTATGACTATCGACACAAATTTTGTGAATGATGAGAGATCAACATTTATACTAGTGGTATTATGCATCAAAAACGGATTAAATGCAGAATGATCCTCATTAACACTAATGATACTGAGGATCAGAAAATGAATGTGAATGCTGAGCGATCAGCATTCACGCCAGTGCTATTGTACAGAAAACAATACATAATATTGAATGCTGAGACAACAGCAGCCATGGTATGCTATTACATGGCAATATTTTTCTCATTCTGTGAATGCTTTTATTTTTTTTAACGAGATTGCTATAATATGGTATGAAATTATTCTGACTTGGCTATAGGCCGAGTCGTCGAGCAGTGGCCCCCCCATGCCGGCAGGGACCCCCGTCAGCAACGACCTGTTCAGCCAGGCGCTGCAACAAGCCCTCCAAGCCACCAACATGTCTGCCCTGCAGGTAAAATATATCTGTGTTCAAGAGCATACTGAAACATGAGTGAATAAAACAATTGGCGCGCAATACCTGCAGGGCCGCTGGCAATCGCAGATGCAACAGCTCAGAGATATGGGCATCCAGGATGAGGAATTGATGCTCAGAGCTCTGCAGGCCACCGAAGGAGATATCCAGGCTGCCCTGGAGCTCATCTTTGCCGGCGGACCGGGGCTCTGAACCTCTGGGTTAACAACATCCGTAGGACTTTTCGTTGTCACTTTATTGTCATGTTCTATATCGTATCATAATATCCTAATACATTGTTATTTCGTCACTATGCTTTAAATAAATGGAAATAAAGATGTTTTGGAAAAGCCTCTTGTTTTTGCATCCTCATCTCAGCTATGTCTATATCGCACTTTAAAAACAACTGCAACTGAAACAAATTCCATCCATCAATTATGCTGTGAGAGAAAACCCATAAAATGACCAACATCATAAAAATCTGACTTTCGTTAGTCAAATGTTATCATAAAATCACTAAATTTGAAGAAAATGTAATTATTCAGCATCTATAACAGTACCAATTAAGTACATGCATTGACATGTATTTTTGAGGATCTTGCCATCGAAACACTATTAAAGGCACGTAAAATACGCCTTGTCTTTTTAAAAAAATGAACATTTATCGTATGATCGAAATATTCTTTGTTCAACTAAGCCGAATCGCAAACATTCATTTCGTCTCAGCTATTTTCAACTTCGGTTTGCTTTGAAGGCGCGGATGTTACGTACCTAATGAAGTGGCCGTACGTGTAGTGATCATATTTGGACACTAGATGGCAATATAGTTCTATTTGTTTCTGTGTTGACTAACTCGTTAAAATTGGCTAAAATTGGCTCGCCAGCCATGAAATTCTAAATGATATAATATGTAATAGTTTAATAGATGAACCGCAAATATTTTGTCTTTGTAGTGTTTTCAATTAAATATCGGTTGAACATCATTTTCAAATCATTGTGTTATTTATTTATTTTATATGTTTAACACAACGCCCTAACTTCACTCAATTGAATTTGTCGTTTGTGTACTTGGAAAGCTACTTAATAGTTGGTCTGTCGTGTAGTGGCTACGTGCTAGTTTGTTGACTGCTTACGTATAGGCTTCTTCCTGATTTGTATAGCACGCAGGGAACTTCTTGATTTATCTGAAATAAAATTAAACAAAAATCATTTTAAGCACCATATTTAGGCTCCACTAGTGCATTGTATTGATTGAGATTGGTTGTTTTCTGGTCATAAAAAATATCTGGACTGCAGCAATGGCTGCAACATGGCGTGTAAATGTTTCTATAATCAAAGCAGAACAGATGAGAAGAACAATAGCCATTCACATGAGACCACCTTGACGACGAAGCAGGGACAGGGTGAAAAGAGGTATCATTAGCATAACGTCTGGAACCTGAGATTGCTTTCTGTCACCATGTCGGCTGTGAAATGGTGGACAGCAGGCCACTTCTCTCCCCTCAAAGCTTCATTCAACTGCTTTCAACCCACATTTTCTGTACTAAGACTCCATCTTGGCTCTTTCTTTTGTGCACAAAAGCTCCTGTGACGCGTTTCATGCCTTGATGGAAGAGGTGGAGATCACGTCTGTGGAGAGTCACTATGGAACCTTGGAATAAGAAATGGATTACCTGCTTGCTTTCAGCATACTGCTTTGATGAATAACACAGTTAAAGACAAAAGTGGCAATACAGCCTTAGTGAATGTGTTACACATTAAGGATTTAATTTGAGAAACTACACATGTGGCTGGCTACTTCCTGGCTTGTCAACGTATCAACTAGCAACAGCAGCAACTTCTGGTTTAGTTTGCTAGTTAATAAGCCTCAGCTTCTTGTTTCACTCGGTCGGCCACTTACCTGTTTATGTTTTTATAGTAGGTTTTTTCATGGTTTGTCATTGTTAGTATGATGGCTACTTATTATTTTTGTTTAAGTACCTCACAGTGCGCTACTAGACTCCTAGCGGATTTATGTGAAAGTGGGATACGTTCTGATTTCTTTGTTAGAAGTTTTCTGTTATTGGGAAACATCTTGGTGTGATGATTTATGTATTTTCTTACCTACCCAGAGCTACTTTCTGATTGGTCAGTTTTTGTTAGCAAATAATATTTTTCTGATTTTTGTTTGTTCATTAGTGGGTTACATCCAGGTCTGAGAGTTGAAAGGCCATTTCCTAAATTTGCTAGAATGTATTTGTGAGTTAGTTACAAGGGTACTTTCAGATTTGCTTGTTAGATACCTGGCTATTTCCCATGGTTTATTTATTTAATGTAGTAGTTAATATTTTACTTCCTGTTTTGTTTTTGGTTAGTGCACTAGTTGCAGCTTTGTATGAGTAGCATTTGCTACTTCCAGTTTATTTTTATTTAGTCGGCTGCTTTCTGTCATTTTTTTTATTCCTGAGTTGTTTACTTCCTGTTTTTTCATTTAGTTTGGCTACTTTCTGCTGTGTTTGCTTTTGTAATAATTGTAGCACTGTTAGTTTGTGTTCTTTGTTAGTTAGTAGGCTACTTTTTGGTTTGACGATAATGACAGACATTACTCTTAGATTCTGATTTGCTTTTAACTTGTTGACGTTCCCTTGTACAGTACTGTGTAAATTTCTAAGACGCAGTCTACTTTATGTGCGCGCGTGTATTGAGTGAAGTATAGTATCGTGTTTCTACATGGATCAATATGAAACTTTGCAGTGGCTACCAATAGCCGCAGTCCTTGTATCAAACAATGTAGCAGCGGTTCACTGTTTACAGAGAAGCGTAGCCATGGAAACTGGTGACATCGCCAAAAAAAAAAAAGCATCACACGATATTCCGCGCTTTAGTCATAATAAACCCTATTTCTTCTTTTATTTATTTACTTAGATGCCTTTGCGTCCCCCGTGCTTACGATACATTCAGTATATACATTTGGCCATGAGGGGGACGCCGTACATACACACTCACACGCACAATTTAAGACACTTCAGACAGAAGAGATGCTTTCCATAGAGATGTGTGAAGTGTCCTCCGTGGATTGCAGTCTATTTCCTCCAAAGCTAAGTAAGGCCTCCCTGTTAGTACTATAACACCCGTTTGCAGCAGTCATTAAGAGCCGACGTCGACATTCATTTATCTTCTCAAAATCTTTTCTCTCATAGGTCCACTTAAAGTCGTAGTAAAGCTGCAGAGACGTCGTCACCGCGACCGCACCCTGTTCGGCTTTTTAGGCAGGGGAGTCGTTTCCATCAACCACGTGGGACGGTTGGTACCATTGAAACACTAATCAGGAGTCTTCCAGTTGCATAGCACACACTTTGCAGTGATCTCTCCAAAGCTCTACAGTCTGAACACTCGCCAGTTAATTCCCCTAAACTTTTTCATTTCTTGCGTTTTTGCTCAACAAGCAACTCTTTTAAATGCATGTTAGTGTTTCGCTGATAACAATAAAAAAACACCAACGATTGGGAAGAGCTCTAATTGTGTTTTGGGGCCATCGTTGTTCATTTGTCTGGCAATGTTTACGCTAACTCAATTTTGCAAAATTATCAGGATGCCAGGGCATACAACATCAACAGTGGATCCTCTGAACTCAAAAGTTTTTTTTTTAGATGAACAATTTGGAAATTTTAGAGGGCACAATCTTGTCCATGGCAGTGAATCTGTTTCTGTTGTCCATGAAGACATTAAATCAGAATGTGGAAATTAGCAGTGCAGATGAAATCTATCTACTACAGGAGAAGGACACTTGGAACTTGAAGGTGTCAGCAGTTGAACAACTCAAAAAATGACTGCAAAGTTCTAAAAAAGGAAAATAAGGTCAATGGCAGAGATGCGCATCTGTGGACCAGCAACGCTAATATGAACTCCTTTTTCATTATTAGCGCGACGATTTGACAATTTAGGACAGTGGACTAATGGATCTGGCCATTGATTGTCAAACAACTAGGGTCTATGACGGTATTGCGCCGCAGTTGTCTGTGGACTAGCATTGCTAAAGCAAATTTGGTTACCGGAAAACTCTACGACAGTTCAGCCGCCAAACCTGAAGGTGTTGGTCGCCAATTTACAGAAACTTGCCGAAAGGTTTTGTAAGGAAAATGCAGTGCATGGTGGAAGCTAATCTGCGTCTGTGATATAGCAATTCTCATGATAACTGAGTTTGACAACATCAGTAGAGTGGCTGGATAAAAATTTACGACAGTCTACCAACAGGGGAGTGTTCTGGAAGGACCCGGATGTTTAAAGCAAAAATTGCAAGTCAGGTTGGCATGTGTTTTATCGTTTTGATTTGGTAATATTAACAATGCTGATGTTTATGACTTCTTTTTGAGTGACGCTAAAATATTAATTGGAACATTTCCAGTTTACCTTTGGTCATACAGCCTTCCTGATTGCATTTGAATTTTAAGCTCCACTGCAGGGACATAATTTAAGAATTGGAGTACAAGTTGATTCTCTTCCTTCATTATTGTACATTGCAAAAAATCTTAAGTGTGCTTGTTGAGCAAAATCCAGGAAGAAGTGACTGGCCTTCTTAAGGTGGTTCAAAGCAAAACCGCCAGTGTTCTCAAGTCTTTGTAATGGGAGACGTGAAATGTATATTTGCAGTTTGAATGTTCATCGGGGTTCCAACAAACTGCGCAGCGATTGGTCAGGAAGAATTGGGCCGAGGCGTGACGAGCACACAAGAAGAGCAAAACGAGAGCACCACAGGAGTCACCCCGGAGAACACGATCACGACAAAAAAAAGTGGGGCGCTAATTAGCCCACCAATAAATTACAGTCAGGGAATAATCGTTCAAAAGCAGGATAGCAGTCAGCTGATCTCCATGCATGATAAGGCTTCAACCAAACGTTTGACATCACACAGCATCGTAGTAGTGACAAAAACACACCAAAGCCGGGCTTGAATTGTCCTCCCCCCGCCCCCATTTTTTTTCTTTTAAATCCAAAATGAATGATGCCATTTTAAGGAAATTAGGAAGCAGAGAGCGGATCGATGCGGGCCGTCCCACTGTACCTATTGATCTTCAGACAGACGGCTGAATGGCATTGATTTTCTGAGGTAGACAATGCAGGCGTTGTGGCAAGGGGGGAGGCGGGACAGCTCCAGGGTTAAAAGGGGGGGGGGGAGTTCCTCTACTTGGTCTTTTTGCATGGGTTGACCCGTCCATCACGCTCTCTCCCCAGCATGTCTTGCCACTTAGGTTGCCATTGGTGTAACACACCTCCCCCTCACTGACGGATGGCGGAGAGTATGGATGATGACATGAAAGAGAGATCAACGAAAAGCCGGACACCCTCAGACTTCTTCATGTTCCCCCTTTGCAATACATCTACGTGCATAGAGTACCAACTAGGGATGGGCATGTTAACAATTCGTGGATCATTACGTATTCTGATGTAACGGAGACAAAATAGAGTGCACCGCTCGGCTGGAACCAGCATCAGCGAGTTTGATGTCTTAAAAAAGGACATGTCAGAGAGACGAGACTGCCGCATCGGCAGGGCCACAGTCTAATTTCTTCTTTTGTCACCCATTCTGGAAATTGGAGTTCAGAATTAGAGGTTCCAGGTTGTCTGTTAACGGGCTGCTACGTGTTTTGTTTCTTAGGTAGCATGCTAATTCCTGACGTAGTTGATTCAGTGCTGTTTGAAAAAGACGAACACAATATGTCAGCTAAGGCATATGAGGAGTGACGATAACAAAATGAGACTGTCACGTGACAGCATAGCGCTACGCTGGTGTCTGAAAGCCACAGTCTCCTTTCCTTATTGTGATCTATCCTCGCAGACCTTCACAATAGTGGATTTTCCTGGCAACATTAACCCTCTCAATACCCCATTAGTATGGAAGCAGGAGTCTAGTACTTGATCGATTATCCAATCCTGGGACTCCTTTTCCTCCCTGGCTTGCTAGCTTGCCAGTTAGTTAGAAGGCAAGCTAAAGCATACAAGTTATGACAATAAAGAAACGAGAGCAGGGGATGCATACAAGTCAGGAATCTAAAGTCTTGTTTCTTTTTTTGTCACACATGCACCCAGACCACCATTGAGACATCTTCAGAAAGTGTCTTTTTGGTCAATAGTCTAACTGGCAATGAAATGGAAGTTCAGAACTTCAGGAATGCGCTGATGCCGGTTCCATTTTGTCTAGTTAGCAGGCTACATCACAGGTTTGTTTGTTAGTTTCGAAGCTAATTCCTCATGCAATTTAGGAAAATGGAATGCACTGTTCAATAACTCTCAGTTGGTTTGCTGTCTAAAGAAGGTCAATGTGACAAGTCCCTGAACGCCTACGGGGGGTGTGACAATGACAAGTTGAGATGTGCGTGATCACAGCCTGAAAAAGAAACCACAGTCTGGTTTCTTAACTGTCACAAATCACACAGATCTCAACCATGGCGACCTTTTTGGTAGCATTATCGGGCGTTCATTCTGCTGAAACCCAATTGAGTCAGGTGCCCATCCTTTGTATTAGCCTCACAGAAAACCCAAGTTTTCCAAATGAAGAGCCGCAACAAATAAAAGCGTTGCCTTTCAGTGGGAACCCCCCCGAAAAAGGGAAGTAAGCGTGTGTTGGTCATAAATAAACAAATAAAACTCCTGCATAAGAGACAGATCCTTGGGAATCGGTCAACAAGTGAGGTGAGTCAGAATCAGCAGTTTTGGGATTTCCCTTTCCGTAATGATGGTCTTGGTTTGTGTGGGGGACTATAGTGTCCTGATGGCGATGGGGTACAGCAGGGACATATGCTCGGCCCCCTTGATGGGCAGCTTGCGGCTGGAGTAGAAGTGGATGATGTCGGGCACGCTGTCGAAGGGGCAGCTGTTCTGGCCCAGGACGTACTTGTTCTCCTTGGTCCTGGACAGCTTCATGTGCATGAAGCCCTGGCTGCTCCTGGTGACACACAAAAACACCAGAAAGGGTAGTAGGTATTGCGCAACCTGGGAGACGCGACAAAGACTTGTACTTAAAGTGCAGGGTGTCACGTGCCTGGCATGGGAATGAGGCTAATGAACCCTCAGGATAAATCACTTAAGCTAGAGCAGTAAAAGCAAATGAAGAGGCTCCCTGCTCGCTTCCACCAGCCTCAGATCAATACCTTTTACAGTTTCTCAATAATCCTGTGCTCGCAAATAGAAAATTACCATTCTGAGGCAGGCCACAGGGAACCGCGTGCTATTTACATTCCATATATCTTGTTAGGGAAATAAACAGAATATTCTGAATATTAGACTGAGCAACTCATATTTGTTGTTAATTGTGCTATCAGAAAATTGCAAAACAAAAACTACCAAAATATTTTGGTCATCAGAGGTGGTTGATGGAAAAATACGCAGTTAAATAGTTAATGTATGTCCCTCGCCCATAACTCCCGATCCCAATCACAATACCGAAACCATAACCTTAATGCCGAACTCTGTATTTGTAACATTTCTATGTGTCTACTCTAAACAAAGATGGCAGTGTTTCCTACAACAGACCAAGAAAGAATTTTGGTCGAAATTTTGAGTTTTAAGTACTGCGCATGTACTTCTTCATCTGGAAAATGTGGAAATCGGGATGTGAAATTCCTTCTTTGATTATCTGCTATTGTAAGTGTACACCCCCCCCACCACCCATCCCCCCCAATGGGTGTATTCGCTTAATGCACGCACAAAGAGAAAGTAGCACACTAATAACAACAGAGTGTTGAACAAAAAAAGCACAAGGTTCAATCTGAGGGTGTCCTAAGAATGACATAATGCTATCAAAAGAGTCGATGACTTCCTGTAGTTACCTCTTGACAGACGACGCCACTGTGTAATATTTCTCGAATCAAGCAGAGTAAACACACCTCTGTGACTTCTCCGTTATTGAGTCTCCTGAGTGTCGTGAATGACTTGAAATTGGAACATTTCTGTACTTTCTGTATTGCCACTTCTGTTAGTCTGTGCTCGCCAGCCAGGAGACCTCTTGCTAAAAATAGTCGCTACAAAGTGTTTTTGATAAATCATCAATCCCTTGGAGGCACATGCTAGCTTACATAGAGACACACATAAAACAGAAAAACACTTCAGGGTTTGTCGTTTCTTTTTTTAGATTCCACGATGATTTGCCAGCAAATGTTTGGAGTTGTTGATGCACAATATTGTCCTTCTGAGACAGCCACAAGGACAACAGTGCTAACTCCTACCCTGATTCATAAGGCTTAGTTCCTAACTTCTTCCCCTCCCCTCTGACTCTTTTAACTAATCACTAATTCCTATCTTGACACCCCAACTTGAACTCCTACTCCTCTGTCCTGACCTCTAATCTAACTTCAAACCCCCAATTACAATTTTAAGATTCCCAGATGATTTGGGCTTGTAGATACACCATATTGTCCCGCAAAGCCCCAAGGACAGCAGAGCAATAGAGCGCAGGTTTTGTCAAAGCAAGATGAATATCTGCCGTGGCTCGCATTGAGCGTGCTCGTCCTTGGCAATGGCGGCTTATCGCCCTGCCTCCGACATCCGGCGACATCCCGTAAAATGACGATCTGAGTGATAAGAATCTAAGATGTCAAAATAAAATAGACAGTCTGTCAAACGGTAATGATCCTTGCCTTTGGCGATAACCTTTTAAAATTTTACTGAGCGTCAAATATACCGTGGGCATCCCTCATTTCACATGAGCGCAAATTGAATTACCCCGACACCATTCTGTCTCACACCAAATTGCCGAGGGCCCCCTTTGACTACTTCCACATCATCAGGAATCAGCCCGTAAAACACCAACACTTTGACTCACCGAAAGATTGTGCTTTGGTACGTGCTGCTGTTTTGGTTTACAAACGCGTTAACAACAGAGTTCTGCTGGGAAGGTAACTCTTGTATATATTTCATGTTTAGTCCACAGGATCTATAAACACCCGTTAACTAACACCAAAACTAACCTTGTCCCGTCACAGACGATTTCATTGTTCTTCAGGTGCTTCAAAGTAATTGTACCAATAAATGTGAGACTTCATTCTGTAAGACTAAAAAGGCTTTCGTTGCGACTAAGCAGTCGTCGGGGAAGAGCGAGGAGGTTGGGAGGGCAGACAGAAAACACTTCCCATAAGGTCAGAGAACTAACTGGGGAAGGCTTTGTGGCTCTTTATCAATAATGCAGCGCACACACGTGCCACCATTTGGCCTCATGCATCTTTCAGCAATCCGAGACACAGACCATCCTCACCTTGGGCCTTCCGCTCAATCTCAGTGGCAGCTGGGGAACTCGCCTCATGTCGAGCGGGGGTGAACTCGTCACCTGTGCTTCTGAGGCGCTCCGACGTAGGCCGCTACCACCAATCAGTCCAAAGATTGCTTTTGAGGCCTGACCCGCACTCGCGCCGCAGGCACAAGAACTGATGTCGTCTGACGCCCAGCAGCACATTAGGGAAGAAGTCTCGCCGAAATATTGTGATGTGTCGCACGTTCTTTTTTTTTTTTTTTTTTTTCTGGGCTATTCAGCAATGACTTTTGAAGAGTGCTTTTCCATCCATTGCGATGGCCTTCGAAAGATTGACTTAAAATTCTAGATCAGTCATTAAGGAAAAACAATTTGAAATTTGACCATGTGAGCATTTTTGCTCCTATCCGATCAAAATAGGCAAATGTCCAATTGTCAAATGCCTTTAAAAGATGATCATGAGCGATTATCTTATGGTGTGGACTTGGCGTGTTGAGGTTTTTTTTCCTCCCCTCTCTGATCACCTCAGAAAACAGTCAGGGGCTGTCCTAAATAGATTGTAAACCTGTTCAATATTTGTGAGTGAGAAATCGGCATGGGTGTATCCCACTCCAAGGAGTGAATCGAAGACATTATACAGGCCATTGGTTGGTTTGTATTACTGCTTTTGACGGACTCTGTCAACAGAGTATCCATTCAATAATATTTTTCCTCATGAAATTGTCACGCAGGGTATATATTCACTCAATTACAGATAGTACCGGACATCTAGACGTAAGATGTTGACTTAAGGGGAGGCCTCATTCATACACATTTCTACACGTGTGTACCAAAGTGAAAAACAATTTAACAGTAACTAACTTATCTCCTCTTATAATGGCTGGAGATGATTAGTTACTTGTTGCAACTATTCGAGGGAAGCTATTTTCCAAACTTTCTAACAATAACAATGTTATATAATATGCCTGGGAGAAATACAATTCAGTGACGAAGACAGGAAAGGCAGTAAAGTGAATGACTCTACTTTTGACTACTACTCTCAGTACAGTGAAGCCCTATTTATCATGGTGGATACATTCTAGCCCCACCTGCAAAAGGTGAAAACCCACCAACTAGAGAAAAAAAAAAACTTCTCCAACATGCTTTAAACATATTCAAGTACTTGCCAGGGGGCATCAATCAGTGTTATGGTGTCCACTACAGCTAAGGCGTTCACTACGGGTGAGGCCTTCATTTGTACAAATACATTTTTATGTGTGTGAACCAAAGTGAACTTGTTGGAAATGTGACTTTAATTTTTTCCGCATCACCCCGTACGACCATCTTTTATGTGGAGGGGTCACAAAAGTTATCCTATGCCAAACCTTTAATATCAGTTAGCAGCAGCCACCTCAGCTTCAAGGCCATAAATAAATCAGGTTACTGCACCGGCTGCATATCTGCTTTAATGGCTGCTGGCTCGTTATGGAGGTCCAGCTGGACACTTTTGTGATGTGGATTAATGGCGGTGGCGGGATCCAGAAGGCTAACTCATATCTTCTGGTCCACGGAAGTGACCCGAAACACTCTTATTGTGGCCATCTGATTGTTTTAGGACAATCTTCTACTAATGCAAAAGGTTAGTAGAATAGCACGTTGATCGTGGTTGTGCAGCTATTGATCATTTTGTGCTAAATATTGAATTTGTGCTTGTTATTGAGAGTGTGTCGCTGGTTGGAGCCCTTGGGAAATTACTTTGGCTGCTTTGAGCATCAACAGATTGCAGTTTGGCAAATGAAAGCTTTAAAAGGGGACATATTATGGAAAATGTACTTTTTAATTGCAGTTGGGTCTCCGGAGTGCCTCCTCATCCAACAAATGTGAAGAAAACAAAGTAAATTTTTTGTTTGCGGACGATTTTGGAAGATGTGTCTGTGAGTGAGCCATGCTGCACTTGCATCAATTTACATTATAACCACCACCACACTGCGTTTCACCTCCTCTGACTTGGAGGCTGGATGAAGATCCAAAGCCACTTTCAAGTGACAGCTGGAATGGCAGAGAAATTGTCAAGTTAGCTCGCGATGGCAGGGGGTTGCGTGTACCTCAAAGTTGGCGTTGTATTAATTATTTTATTAATTAGGGAGCGCTTTATGTATTTTAAGCATGTACAGAATAATGCTTTTTTTTGTTTGTTTGTTTATGGCAGAATAATAAATGACGAGGTGGCCACGTGCAGAAGCATCAAGATGAAAATGTACGGTATACCATTCTTTTTTTTCCCCTCCTGCCTCCAGCAAGTTGAAGGCTAATCGGCATCTGTTTGTCTTTCATCTCCCATCTAAAGGTCCTCGTAAAATCGGGAGGACCTTCCGAAATGTCATATGTCTGCCTTCAAATCTAAAATATTTCCATACATCCAGCAAAATAAATCACTTTGCCATGCTGTCAGAGAATATCTAGCAACATTTCTGTTGTCGTGGCAACCAGATCTGGCGACAAGCATGCGATACGACTTCTCCCTGGGGCCGGAAAGTTCGCCGCAGCAAAATGTCAAGACATAACTCGGCCAATAAGAGCCGCCCTTCACGGGAGGTCAGGGTTCACTGATGGACGGTGGCGATAGTTGAACTGTCAGCAGATTATGAGGCCGGTGTGGCCAGGTGAAGGATGAGGGCAATGTTGGCGGGAGGAAGAGGTGGGAAAGGTGAAGATCATTAGCATAACGGGACAATGCAGTCAGCATACCTTTGTGGTCCATGTGCAGCTTCCCATGCACTCAAGTATGAGAGCGCTCGTATTACACCAACAGAATGTACAAATACAGAGTTGGTCAACCTTGAAGGAGTCATTCATTGACTAAATACTTCTGTAAATTCTGTATACACATCAATGATAATGTAGTGATTCATTCACCTAACGTCTGTGCAGGAAGTTCCCACTCAATGATAGTGTGAATGTGAGTTTAAATTGTTGTGTCTGTGTGACCTGTGATTGACAACAAGTCCAGGGTTGACCCCGCCTCGGACTCTAAAGCAGCCGGGATTTGCTACAGAACTCACCCACTTCCCAAATGCTGAATTTGAAGCTATATTTTTTCCAGAGCTTTGGTTTGAATTCCAAACAGGACCACTTTTGGGGTATGGTGCCTCCTAAATTGTCTGTTTGGCACGTCACACCAGCACCTATCCAATTCAATAATTTGTAAGTGGCTCAATAAAAAGGACAATGTCATTCTTACTTAAGTGAGAGGGAGTAGTCATTCTTGCTGGTTTCGCTGTTCCGCACCAGGTAGCTCGCCTCCTTGCACAGTCGGAGCAGGCATTCTGCGTCCGTCCGACTGATGGCGCCGTGGTACCAGCTGAGGAAAGTAAAACACACCCGGAAATGAAATGCCCCGTTTCCATTACGTGGTTCCTATTCAGCTCTACTCACTATTGACGGTCAGGTCTGAAGTGAACTTGGCCAACCATCTTTTGAGTAATACAGCTAAAAC
This sequence comes from Hippocampus kuda, assembly GCA_901007745.1. Taxonomy (NCBI): domain Eukaryota; kingdom Metazoa; phylum Chordata; class Actinopteri; order Syngnathiformes; family Syngnathidae; genus Hippocampus; species Hippocampus kuda. The sequence continues at coordinate 3,441 of CAAKHF010001436.1, read as the reverse complement.
TATTTCAAGCGTACTTTCATTTGTTGTTTCTTTTTTAACGCAACCCACCCAAATTCATAGTCAGACCCGTAACAACTCACAATTGGCTTTCCAAGGCCATGCTGGGATCGATGCGTTCCCCTACGGACGAGCCGGGCTGCTCTGCTGACGTCATTTTGGTGTTTACCAAACAGCCGCTGGAGTGCCGCTGCAGCGGTCGGGTTTTCCCATCCTTGGTGGGCGATTTTTCCACGCCGTCAAACTGGACTGCAAAAAAAAAAAAAAAAAAGTAAAATTCAGGCTCAGTCAGATTCAAGTCAGATAATGGACTTGGCCATCGCACAACATATAGCTTGTTTACATTCAATAATAATTATAAAAACAAAGAGAAAAAAAGGGGGACACCTTTGCAGCCAATTGTCCCATTACTTTTAGGACCTTAAAAGTGGGAGGCACGTGTAGAAACTGTTGTAATTCTTACACTGATTTGGATGTAAATACCCTCAAATTAAAGCTGATCATCTGCAGTCGAACTATGTCTTGTCTTGTTTCATTTCAAATCCACTGTAGTGTTATTTAGAACCCGAAAGATGAGTTATGTTAATGTCCCAAAATTTATGGCCCCGACTATCGTAAAATCGATGGAAATAGCAGTGAAACTGTGTGAAATGTTGGCTGGGATTGGATGCAGCAATGGCGTCAATTTGTGCGCAACTCGCCCAAGCAACGGAAACGTTCACACAGTGGAAGGAGGCGCGAAACATCAACCCATCCTGACATACACCCACGTCGTATATAAATACATGCATATTTACATTCCTACATGTGTGGACGTGTCAGTAGCAGACATACAAACACAGAAAAGTTAAACATTACACATCACAACAAGGTTCTGTGCGCTCAAGGCCAACTGGTAGAAGTCACAAAACTTGTTTCGTGGGCAATGACGTCAGGCTCACATGGCCGCTCAGCCTTTGCTTGTGTGTGTTTCCCATGTGTGTGGCTTTTGGTCTCTTTCCCGCCATCATCCATCACGATAATTGATGTCGCAGCACCCTTGGCTTTGGAAGAGACCTATTTTAGAGACACGCTGACATGCCGGTGGTGAGGCCGGCATGCGCGAGTGTCTTCCATAGCAGATGTTGGGCGGTTCGAACGCTTTGACATATCAACGGCTGTGGCTTTTGATGAAGAGAATTGACGTACAAAGCTGGCAGCGTCTCTCTGTCATCAATGGAAAGACATCTCGAGTGTTCTATTAGCCAGGGTGACAATATGTCCATAGAGATGTGTTGAGCCTTGTCCATATGGTCTTAGAGAACATTTGATGCGGCCCGCCGTGTAATTCTAAATACATTTCAGGCTGGGGGGGGGGGGGGGGG